>RJWM01007506.1:0-77790 GCA_004363535.1 Dasyprocta punctata | reverse complement strand
TAAGCTCTCCAAATTGAATGACCCTGTCAGTGAAGACCAACTCAAGTAATGTCAACATTCAACATGTGAAACTCAAACCTAGGGTATCTCAGTTCTCACCAGTCCAAAGAAATTAAATCCAATATTAAAGAAAATACAGTATTTTAAGAAATAGGGAGAAAAAAAGAAAATTGCTGTTCTTTGCCTATGAAAAATTGTGCACTTATAAACGGAAAGAAACTGTAGCCAAATTATGATTTACACATAAAGTAAGCAATGTTACTAGATAAAAATCAATGATAGCTCTGTATGGTATCACATGAAACTATATATAATAAATGTAAAAATTTAAATAAATTAATGTGAATAGGGCAAATTGTAAAAATTTGTATCACTGACAACTTCAGAAAAATCTGCAATATCACAATCTATAAAATGCATGTGTAACATTTACTCTGAATTTACAAAACACTGTTAAGTCACATGTGGTGGCACGTGCCTGTAATGCCAGCATTCTGGGAAGCTGAGGCAAGAGGATCACAATTCAGA
The DNA here is from genome assembly GCA_004363535.1 of Dasyprocta punctata. NCBI lineage: Eukaryota > Metazoa > Chordata > Mammalia > Rodentia > Dasyproctidae > Dasyprocta > Dasyprocta punctata. Next base: position 77,262 of record RJWM01007506.1, on the reverse strand, counting down.
GCCCAGACTGGATAACTTAGCAGGCCCCTGTCTCAAAACTAATATATATACACATATACATATATATATATACATAAATATATATGTATATATATGTGTGTGTATATATATATGATATATATATATATATACGTATATATATAGTTTTTTTTGAAAGGCTGGGGGTGTAGCTCAGTGTGAAAGCTCTGGATTCAAACCTCAGTACTGAAAGAAATCAAATACTATATGCAAATAATTGAAGAACACTAAAAAAAGAGAAGTAATATATCATTTATATGGGTTGAAATGTTCAATAATAAAAAGATGAAATTGTATCCAAAATGGCCTATGGTTTCAAAGTGATTCCAAGCTTATTCCAGCAGGTTTTTGGGACCAGAGCATGGAAATTGGCCAGCCAATTTAAACATCTATATGAGAACGTAAAAGTATAAAATAAGAATACTGTTAAAGTCATCTCATAGACATAAACTTTACTGACCTAATTCTAATGGCAGTAACATGTGATCACATGAATGGACAAGTAAAACCTGGGGGCAGATGATCAGAAAGAGTTCCACACTGCCATGATCACCTGATTTCCAACAGTAGTGCCCAAACATGTATGTAGGTGGGAAAAGCAGCTTTTTCACGAAAAATGAAGAACTCTCTTCGTGGATAAAGATGCCACAATAGACAATAAACACACATAAATACTCTAAGCATCATTATTCATCAAGAAAATGCAATTCAATGTCATAATGCACCATCGTTATTTGTCTGTTAGAATAGTTGCAGTGAATGAAGATAGATGCTACTGTCTTAGCAAAGACATGAGTCAGGGAAAACTGATTGTTCTTTTGGAATATAAAAGGTACAGTCATTAGGACACACAAGTTGGTGTTATCTTTTAAGGTGAAACATACAAACTTGCCTGGAAACTCCATGTTTTGGTATTTACTGAAAAAAATTAAAACAATTTTCACAAAAAATTATCTCAGAGTATTCAAACTTTTTATTCATAAAAGACTGAAACTAGAAATAACCCAGTAACCTAATATATATCAAATCTGAATACACTAGTAATTTGTGGTGTTCTGAAAAAAATGGGACACTATATAACAACAAAAACAAGTAAAATATTCAGTAATAACTGTGATATTGGAAAACAAGAGTTTCACAATTTTAAGATGGAGTATAAGAAGTCAGACATGAATGAGCACATTGTATGAGTTCATTTGTATAAAATTCATAATACGCAAAACAAAGTTATGGTGGCAAAGGAGTAAGGCATTTCACTTTGCAGAGGTAACAACTGGCAGGAAAACAGGGGAGATATGGGTTGCTTTTTATAGTGTGTGTATTGATAAAGAATAGAAGTTTCTAGTAACATATTTTTATTTTAAAAAGTAAAACAGAAAAAAGGATAGAAGTACAGAATTTCAAAAAATAGTAGGAAATTAACACTAGTTAATATATTGCATATTTTTATCTTAGAAGTAGTTGTTCAGGTTACAAGATGTAAACACAAAAAATAATCAATCAAACAATGGCAGCACAAACTATTATTTTTGATGAACTAATAGAGATTAGTAGTATAGTTATTTATCTTGCATACATATACATACTTACATATATTTTTATATGTATAACTACATACATATAATCTTTCCCTTTCTTCCTTTTCTTGTTTCCCCTGTCTCAGTTCTTTCTTTTTGAACACTTTCTTTCCCTTTCATAATTACAATATCTATTGTACATTTTGGATTTTATTACTCTTTCAGTTTTTTATTTTTATTATTTTTTTATACTAGGGAGACAATATGCTATTTGTAAATGTGAGTTTGATTTATTTCACTTTTGTGTATGATCTGAAGCTTACCTATAAAAGCCTCAAGATTATCCTTTTTCATAGCTGAGTCATATTCTATTGCATAAAAATGCCACATCCTTTTCTGCATTTTGTGGTTGATGTGAGTTGGTTTGTTTCCAAGTTTTAGCTATTACAAATTGTGCTGGTATAAACATGGGTGTGCATATGTTGCTGTGGCATGACATTTTCCACTTTTCTGGGAAAATAACCAAAAGAAGAATAGCTGGATTGAATGGGACTTTCAATTCTAGTTTATTGAGAAATTTTCACACTGATTTCCACAGTGGTTACACCAGTCTACACTCCCACCGACAGTGGAGAAGTGTTCCTTTTTCCCCACAGCCCCAGGACGTTTGTTATTGATAGATTTCTTGATCTTGGCCATTTTTTTCTGGAGTAAGATGGAATCTCAGTGTTGCTTTAATCTACATTTCTCAATTGACCAGTGATGTTGAACATGTCTTCATGTATTTATTTACCATTTGTATTTCTTCACCTGAGAAGTGCATGTTCATCTCAGATGTCCACTTTTGGACTGGGTCTTTGAATTTGGGGGGGGTCTGATATTTTTCAGTTCTTTATATGTTCTAAATATAAGTCCTTTGTCTGAGGGACAGTTGGCTAAAATTCTTACCCATTCTATGGGTTTTCTTTTCACTGTGTTGTGATTTCTTCTGAAGTACAAAACCTTTTTAATAAGAAGAGATTCCAGTTGATTCTTTGACATACTTCCATGCAGTTTGCATTTTGTTCATGAACTCTTTGTCTACTTGCATGTCTTCAAGATTTCTTCCTACTTTGTCTTCCAAATGAATTTTAGGAAAGTTTTCTCTAGATCTTTGAGGTATACTAATGGTATTTTGGTTGGCATTGCATTAAATCTGCCTAACAGTTTTGGGAGTATGGCTATTTTCCCAATGTTGCTTCTTCTTAACCAACAGCTAGGGATATTTTTCCATTTTCTGACATTGTCTTCAGTCTCCTTTTTAAGTGTACTATAGTTTTCTCCATATAGGTCCTTTACATCCTCTGTTAGTTGATTCCTAAGTATTTTAAAATTAAAGCTTTCAAATCTCGTCCATTTACTATAATGTTGGCTGTTGATTTGTCATAGATGGCTTTGATCACAGTGAAGTAGATACCATCTATTCTGAGTTTCTGTAGGGTTTTTATCATGAACAAGTCCTGGAATTTATCAAAAGCTTTTGCTGTGTCTATTGAGATGATCATATGATTTTTGTCTTTAGCTCTGTTGGTATGGTGTATTACCTTTATTGATTTGCATATGTTAAACCATTCTTGCATTCCTGGGATAAATCCCACTTGGTCATGATGTATAATCTTCTTGATGACTTGCTGCATTCTATTTGCCAGTATTTTATTGAGAATTTTTGCATTAATGCTCATTAGAGAGATTGGCCTAGAGTTCTCCTTTTTGATTCAGTCTTTGTCTGGTTTTGGTATCACAGTAATACTTGCCTCCAGAAATGAGTTAGGGAGGATTGCCTCCTTTTCAATTTCATGGAAAGGTTTGAGGAGTATTGACATTAAATCTTCTCTAATTTTTTTGCAGAATTCAGTGTAGGACCTGGGCTTTTTTTGGTTGGTAAGTTTTTCATCACATTTTCAGTTTCCATACTTTGAGCTATTCAAAATTGTTTATATCTTCTTGATTAAGCTTCATTAATTCACGTTTCTTGAAATCTGTCCATTTCCTCTATGTTTTTCACTCTATGTGAGTAAAGATTTTCAAAGTAAGTATTCATGATCTTCTTAATTTCCATGGGATCTATAGTAATTTCACCCTTTATTGCATGAATTTGGGTTTTTTCTTTTTTTTCTTGATAAGATTGGCTAGAGGTTTATCAATTTTGTTTATTCTTTCAAAGAACCAACTCTTCAATTCATTAGTTCTTTGTATTGTTTTCTTTGTCTCAATTGCATTATGTTTTGCTCTGATCTTTATGATTTCCTCTCTTCTATGAGCTTTGGGCTTGACTTGCTCTTCTTTTTATAAAAGCATGAGGTGTAGCCTTAGGTTGTTTATTTGTGCTCATTCTGTTTTCCTGATGTGACAATTCATTGCTATGTATTTCCTTCTTAGGACTGCTTCCATTGCATCCCATAAGTTTAGGTATGTTGCATCTGCATTTTCATTGAATTTTAGGTATTGTTTAATTTCTTCTTTAATTTCATCTGTAGTCCATTGGTTGTTCAAGACGTTGTTATTTAATTTCCATGTATTTATGTAGGTTTTGCTGTTTGTTTTGCCATTAATTTCCAAATTCAGTGCTCTATAGTCAGATAATATGCCAGCATCCAAGGTCTGTGGGGTAAGGAGTAGGGTCAACTAATGATCCCACCTGCCTCTGAGGTCTCTGGGGTGAGAAGGAGTGGCAACCAATGATCCCACCAGCCTCCAAGGTCTCTGGGGCAAGCTCTAATAAGTTTTGATAATAGATACATGTGCCCTATTATTTGTGCCATTTTCAGCAACAATAAGCAAAAATATGTGCTCTTTTATATCTCATTAAAAAACAAAAATTTTCCACTATCTAGATCTTGACACTTCTTTCTTGAAAACTTTTTTATTTTTTTAAATAATATCTTTTTTGAATTAAAATTTGCATACTATGAAATTTATGGATTTAAATTGTCTGAGTCAGTAGATGTTTTTTTATTTAAGAGAAAAAAAGACACAGAAAATAAAACCAAAAAGCGAAAGAGACCACCACTAACAACAAGAAACCCAAAGCAGTAAGTATAAGTTTTCAAAACAAGATGATAGGAATTTAACAATTGTTGTACTATTGCATATTGTTACCTTCAAAAGGGTTGATTAGATTGCCATATAGACATGCAAAATTGATTTAATCATATGATATTAACTGTTCTTTCCAAGAACTAGTAGAATTAGTACATAGTCATCTTAGCTATCTTATATATGTATACAAATTTATGTCTTTTTCCTTTTCCCTTCCTTCTTTCTTCCTTTCCCCTATCCCCATTACTTTTCCTCTTTGAGCAGTTTCTTATCCTTATGCAATATTTATTGTAGATTTGGGATACCATTTCCACTTTCAGTTTCTTATACCAGGGAGACAATATGGTATTTACACATGTGAGTTTGATTTATTTCACTTAAGAATATGATCTGAAGTTGCATCCAATTACTTATAAAAGCCTCAATGCAATCTTCCTTTACAGTAGGGTGGTACTCCATTATATAAAAAATACCCCTTTTTTTAAAAATCCACTCCTTAATTGATGGGCACTTGGGTTGTTTCCAAGATTTGGCTATTACAAACTTTACCGCTATAAACATGGGTGCACATATATCACTGTGGTATGATGTTTTCAATTCTGGGAAAATGGCCAGAAGCAGGATAGGTACATCAAATGGCACCTCTAATCCTAGCTTTTTGAGGAACCCCCCACAATGATTTCCACAGTGGTTGCACCAGCCTACACTCTCACCAAAAGTGAAGAGTTCCTTTTTCCTCACAGCCCCTCCAGCATTAATTATTGGTTGATTTCTTGACCTTGGTCATTCTTTCTAGAATGAGGTAGAATCTCAGTCTTGTTTTAATTTGCATTTCTTTAATGACCAGTGATGCTGAACATTTTTTCATATATTTATCTGCTATTTGTATTTCTTCAAATGAGAAGTGTGCAATCGTCTCAGATGCCCATTTTTGGATTGGGTCTTTGAATTTTGGGGGCCCATTTTTAAAAAATTCTTTATATGTTTTAGATAGAAGTCCTTTGAGGGACAGTTGGCTAAGATATTTTCCCAATTTGTGGATTTTCTTTTTACTTTATTAGAGATTTCTTTTGGTAAGCAAAAGCTTTTTAATGAGTTGATATCCCAGTTGTTGATTCTTGGAAGTATTTCCCATGCAGTTTGTTTTTTTTCATGAACTTACTGCCTAAACTTATGTCATCATGGTTTATACCTACTTTGTCCTCCAAAGATTTAGTATTTCTGTTTTAATATTTAGATATTTGATTCATTTTGACACTAGTTTAGTGCATGGTGGTAGACATGGTTCTAGTTTTAGTTTTTGGCATATGCAAAGCCAGTTTTTCCAGCACCACTTATTATAGAGACGGCTTTTCTTCCAGTGAACATTTACTCCTTTGTTAAAGATAAGGTAGATGAACATATTTGTAGTTGTGGTTGTATCTTAATTTATTCCATTGATCTTCGGGTCTGTTTTTATTCCAGTGTGATGCTGATTTTATCACAGTAGTTTTTTAGTATATTTTCAAGTCAAGGATTGTGATGCTTCCTGACTTGCCTTTTTTCCCAAGAATTTCATTTTCTATTCTAGGTCTTTTCTGGTTCCAGATGAATTTTAGGAATCATTTGTCCACATAGTATGCACATGGTATTTTGATTGGAATTGCATTAAATGTGTTAACAATTTTGGGAGAATGGCAATTTTCACAGTTTCTTCTTCCTATCCATGAACAGGGAATGTCTTTCCGTTTTCTGAAATCTTCTTCAATTCCCTTTTACAGAGTAATGCAATTTTCAATGTAGAGTTCTTTTACTTCCTTTGCTAACAAAGGAAGATTGATTCCTAAGTATCTCATTTTTTTATGCTATAGTGAAGGTTGTGGTTTCCCTTATTTCTCTCAGTGAATTTGTTGTTTGTGTAGAGGAATGCTATTGATTTTTGAGTGTTGACTTTGAATCCAGCTACATTACTGAATTTAGTTATTACATCTTCAAGTCTTTCTATGGAGTTTTGGGGGTCTTCCATGTAGAGGATCATAGCATTTGCAAATAATGATAATTTAAATTTTCCTTTCCTATCTTTATTCCTTTTATTTCTCTCTCTTGTATAATTGCTCTGGCTAATGTTTCCAGATATATAATTAGGAGTGGTGACAATGGACATTCTTGTCTTTTTCCTAATTTTTGGTTGAAAGTTTTGTTTTTGTCCATTTAGTATGATGAATGTTGTTTTATCATACATGGCTTTTATCAGATTGAGGTAAAGACCATCCATTCCGATTTTCCATAGGGTTTTTATCATGAACGAGTATTGGATTTTGTCCAAGCAATTTTTAAATCTATTGACATGATCATGAGATGCTTGTCTTTGGCTCTGTTGATATGGTGTATTACATTCATTGATTTGCATATGTTAAACCACCCCCACATTCCTAGGATGAATCATACTTGATCATGATGTTTAATCTTCTTGATGATTTGTTGCATTCTATTGGTCAGTATTTTATTGAGGATTTTTGCATCTATGTTCATTAGGGAGATTGGTCTGTGATTCTCTTTTTTGTTTGGTCTTTCTCTATCTTTGGTATTAGGGTAATACTTGCTTCCAGAAATGAGTTAGGGAGACTTGCTTCACTTTCAATTTCATTGAAGAGTTTGAGGAGTGTTGACATTAAGTCTTCCCTAAATTTCTTGAAGGACTCAGCAGTGATTCCGTCAGTACCTGGGCTTTTATTTGTTGGTAAAATTTTAATTACATTTTTAATTTCAGTAATTGAAATTGGGTTATTCAGCAGTTTTAAATTTTCTTGATTCAGCTTTGGTAATTTTTATGTTTCCAAGAATCTGTCCATTTCTTCTGTGTTATTGAACCTATGACAGTAAAGGTTTTGAAAGTAGGTATTGAGGATATTCTTTATTTTCACAGGATCGTAGTTATTTCACCATTTTCATCCTTTATTCTTTGGATTTGAATTTTTTCTTTCCTCTTTTTGGTAAGGTTGGCTAGGAGTTTATCAATTTTATTTATGCCTTCAAAGAACCAACTCTTCAATTCATTAATTCTTTATATTGTTTTCTTAGTTTCAACTGCACTGATTTCTGCTCTGATCTTTATAATTTCATCCATTCTTTGGGCTTTGGGCTTGATTTGCTCCCCTTTTCTAAAAGTCTGATGTGCAACATTACATTGTTCATTTGTGTTTGTTCCACTTTCTTGATGTGGGAGCTTACCACTATAAATTTCCCTCTGAGGACTACTTTCATAGTGTCCCACAGGTTCCAGTAAGTTGTATTTGCATTTTCATTCAATTGTAGATATTATTTAATTTCTTTTTTAAAATTTCTTCATTGACCCATTGGTTTTTTAGGAGGGTATTTTTAATTTCCATGTGTTTATGGGGTTCTTGTGGGGATTTTTGTTATTATTTTCTAATTTTATTATGCTGTGGTCAGATAGTATGCACTGAATTATTTCATTTTCTTTGCATTTAATTAAGTATGTTCTGGGGGTTAGCATATAGTCTATTTTAGAGAATGACCCATGTGCAGCTGAGAAGAATGTGTATCCTGATGTTGTTGAGTGGCACACTCGGCTCACATCTACTAAGTCTATTTGTTCACAAGTTTGATTCAGTTCTGTTATTTCTTTGCTGATTTTTTGTTTGGTTGATCTGTCTCTTTGTGACAATGGGGTATTATGAACTCCCATTATAACTGCATTATTGCTTATTTGATTTTTCATGTCTATTTAGATTTGTCTTACATAGTTGAGTGCTCCCATATTTGGTGCATAAATATTTATGATTGTGATCCCTTCCTTTTCAAGTTTTCCTCTAACAAGTATACAGTGACCTTCTTTATCTCTTTTGATCATTCTTGGTTTGAAGTTCACATTGTCTGCAAACATAATAGCTACCTCTGCTTTTCTCTGGGTTCCTGTTGAATGGGTACTGTTTTCCATCTTTGACTTTTAGTCTATGAATTTCCTTTTTAGTTAAATGTGTATCTTGTACACAGCATGTTGTTGGATTTTTTTCTTAATCCACTCTACCAATCTGTTTCTTTTTATTGGTGAATTGAGACCATTTACACTGAGGAATATAAATGATAGGTACTTACTTATCCCTGTCATGTTATTTTTCTGTTGTTGGTTTTCTACATTTTCTGATTAGTTGTTTGCCCTGCTTACTGGTTTCCTTTTGCTGTTGTTCTTGGAATTGTAGTTATCTTTACCTGTTTCTAGAGTATCTTTCAATACTCTTTGTAGTGGTGGTTCGATGGTTATGAATTTCTTCAGTTGTTCTTTGTCATGGAAGTATCTTATTTTTCCATCAATTTTCAAAGATAGTTTTGCGGGATACATCAGTCTGGTTGGAAGTTCTTTTCTTTCAGGACTTGAAATACTTCACTCCAAGTTCTTTTTGATTGAAGGTTTGCTTTGAGAAGTCTGTTTTGATTCAGATAGGCTTTCCTTTATAGGTGATCTGTGTCTTTTCTCTGACAGCTTTTAGTATTCTGTTTTTGTGCTGAATTTCTGATATCCTAATCATTATATGTCTGAGTAAAGATTTATTTTGGTTATAGATAATTGGGGCTGTAAACTCCTCACTTACCTGTATATCACATTCTTTTCCCATGTGTGGAAATTTTTCTGCTGTTATTTCTGTTAATATTCTTATGTCATTTGTGTTGACCCCTGCTTTTTATTGACACCTATCAGTCTTATATTGTTTCTCTTTGCATCATCTTGCAACTGTTGTATTGTTTCCTGGTTCCTTGCCATTTTTATTGTGATCTTTTCTTTCATGATCATAAGCTTCCATCTTGTCTTGAAGATCTGAGAGTCTATCTTCAGCTTCATTCAAGTGATTTCACCAGTTTTCAATAGAATTTTTGATTTCCTGAATATCCAATTGAATCTGTTTCATGCATTCTAATTCTGTCTTATATTGTTCATTCAAGGTTTCCATCATTTTCTTATGTTCTTCTATTTTTTATCTAGATCTTTTTTAGATATCTGCCTTAGTTACTTTTTGCTCCTTGCTGAGACAAAATACCTGACACCCAAAATTAGGGAAGGAAAGGTTTATTCTTACAGTTTCTCAGGCGTTTTAGTCCTTACTTAGTTGGCTCCAAGGCAGCGTGGTGAGGCAGGGCTGCCATTCATGGCAGCCACAAGCAGCAATTTGCTGGTGAGAGAGAGAGAGAGAGGGCAGAAGTGCAGAAGTGCAGAAGTGCAAGAGGAAGACCCATCTCATTAACACTGTATCTCAGCTCCACCCCTGGATGGGTGTAGCACTCACATCATCGATCCCAGCGCTAGACAACAAACTGATCACAAGCGTCAGACTCAGCCCCACCAAAAGTACATGAGGACTTGGGGGTACATAGCATACCCAGTACATTCCGCCCCTGGACTCCCAAGGACTCATGTACATTTTAATACAAAAGACATTTAGTCCATCTCCAAGAGTTGCCAAAGTCCTAACAGTTTCAGAATTGCTGAAAAGTCCAAGTCCCAAATCTCCTCCGAGATCTATGGAAACTCTTAACTGTAACCGCCTTTACAAATGAAAATGAGGTTAAACACTTCCAACATATAAAGGCACAAGATAAACATTGCGATTCCAAAAGTTACAAACAGGGGAATACAAAGCATTAGAACCAAAGCAAGTCCAAAATTCAGCAGGGCAAACATTAAGTCCAGGAGTTCTCTGCTCAGCTTCTGAAGCAATCTGGTTGCAAGCTCCAAAAGACTTGAGTGATTCCACCCCCATGGCACTTTCAGGGGTCTTAACTTCCATAGCTTTCCTTGGATGATCCATGTTCCTTAGCTTCACCCTTACATCTTTACACATTGCTCTCTGCAGGTGAGGTGGAAGCTGCCTTAGCCTTTTCTTGTATTTAAAATCAGTGCCATGTGGATGCTGACAAGGTCAGCTGCCAGCTGGAGCAGTAGCCAGGCTTTCCCCTCTCTTAGCTGTAGGGGTCGACTGACTGGATCACTGAGCTCTCTGAACCTGATTGTGAGAAACAACTTCTCTACGCTGCTGCCATTCTGGAATCTGGCATGGCTGCCTCCATTTTGGGACTTGGTGCAGCTGTGAAACTTTTGAAACCTTCTGTGGCCTTTGTTGCCACTCTGGGACAAGGCACACTGTGGCTTTCTCCTCCAAGCAAACTCTTTCACTTTTGTTGGCTTCAGGCTGCAAAGGTTGGAGGCCCATTGCTTCCCAGTATGCCCCCAGGCCATATTATTTTTTATTCCTTTGTTCCTTCTCAGCAATCAAGGTCTCAGCTCCATCTTTACAGTCCATAGCTTCCTGACCAAACTCATGTTTTAAATCATCATGCCAGGCTCCTTGTTCTTTATTTACAACATAAATCTGTCTAATATCCCCCAACAAAAGCCAGGCCACCATTTTAATATATGGTTGCCTGGAGATTTCCTTTGCCAGATTAATTAATCCATTGCCCTTAATCTCAGTGTGAGGCCAAGTCTCTGGGCACGGGCAGAACGCAGACAAGCTTTCTGCCAAGCCGTAACATACATCATGTAGAGTCCAACACCAAATGCAGTCCTTCTTCCCAGCAGAAACCTCCTGAGCCTAGTCTTTACCAGCAGGCTTTCTATCAGCCTTCTGGTCTCCTGGCCTCTGACCAGAATCTCCCATACAGAACAACCTAATCCGTTCCAGCTCTATGCATGTAGGCAACATCTCCAAACCTTTCCAAACTTTCCCTGCAAGCCATTTCCAAAGGCTCTCAAATCACATGGTCAGGAATAGTCACAGGAATGACCCCACTCCTCTGGTACCAAATTCTGTCTTAGTTACTTTTCACTCATTGCTGAGACAAAATACCTGATGCCCAAAATTAGGGAAGGAAAGGTTTATTCTTACAGTTTCTTGGGTGTTAGTCCTTACTTAGTTGGTTCCAAGGCAGTGTGGCATAGCAGGGCTGCTGTTCATGGCAGCCGCAAGCAGCAAGGTGCTGGCGAGAGAGAGAGAGGGCAGAAGCATGGAAGCACAAGAGGAAGACCCACCTCATTTACCCTGTATCTCAGCTCCACCCCTGGGATGGTGTAGCACTCACATCATCCATCCCAACACTAGACAACAAACTGATCACAAGCATCAGACTCAGCCCCATCAAAAGTATATGAGGACTTGGGGGTATATAGCATACTCAATACAATACCCTCAACATTTCTTTCATAATTTTTCTCATTTCTTTCTTTACCTGGGAGATTATTTCTAATCTAATTTCCTCTGTAGCTTCATGGAGTTGTTTCTTTACTTCAGTTTCTATCATTGCAGCAAGTTCAGTTGTGTGATTTCCAGGGTCTTCCATTTCAGAGTCTCCCAGGTTTGCTCCCAGCAGGCTGGAGGACTGAGACTGCACCTTGCTCTCTTGTTTGGTCATTTTCCTCTGGAATCTGTGTGGTTGGCTAGGCACCCTCCCTATGAATTACACTGGAATGCTATGCTTGGCAGAGCTTTAATCCTCTGATATCCAAGTGACTAGCCAGGTGCACCACCAAACTATGGTGCTGGAGCCTTGCACTGTGATGGACAGAGCTCCGAATCTTCAGGACCCATCGGCTAGAGTGGTCACTCCCTGATGGACAGCTTTGGGGCTCTGGTCCAAGTAGGACTCTGTACCTCTGTGATCTGTGAGGCTGCCCAGGTGTTCCCCTGATTGATTGCACTGGGACACTGGGTTGGACAGAGCTTGGATCCTCTGTGTAGCTAGCAGGGATGTATCCCTGGAATTTGGCACTGGGGTCTTACACCTGACTGGGAGGAGTTCAGAGCCTCTGGACCTTGTAGCTAACCAGGACTCACCTCTGGAGTATGGTGCTGGAGAGTTGCTCCTCTCTGGATGGAGTTGAGGACCTCAGGAACCCACGGGGTCACCTTGGACACACCCCTGAACTATGACACTGAGGTCTTGTGCTCTGAGTCAGTGGATTTTAACATACTGACAGAGTTGTATAACCATGACCACAATCAAATTTAGAATTTTTTGTTATACCAAAACAAAACACTTGGCATACCCACTAGCTGTCAACTTGCAGTCCTTCCACCCTAAATCTAGGCACCCACTGAGCTAATCTCTATCTTCACACTTTTTGTTATTCTGAAAGTAATTTATTCTTTTAAATTCAAAGTGGACCATGTTCATAGCAACAGAAAACCTTAATATATAGACTGAAATGGAAATCCTGCAAAGTGCGCTCTCACAAACACTCCTTTTTCCCTTTTGTGACCCTACAATATCCTACATTTCTTTCAATCAGTCAAACACTTCATTATTATTTTTCTCACTTGCTTTTCTTTCTTCAGATAAACTTAAAATATTAGAGTTTATCTGCTTTTCAAAGCATATCTTTCTGGCAAATTTAACCAGCAATTTCACACAGTTTATCAATTAAGAGAATTATACATCACCTTTCAAAATAAAGTTTGGTCTATTTCTATTCAATCTTATTGCTACTTTTAGCTCTCCACCTCATTATTTGCTTTTTATTTGTCCCATCTGTTCTTCACTTCTTTGTACCCCCTATTCTTTCTTCTGCTTAATCAAATAACTTTAATCACATCATTATACCTTTTCTATTAGTGACAACAATTTGTGTTTTGTTTTGTTACTCAAGAGATTAAAAAATATATCTTAACATTAAATTATTTCTTAAATTAGTGAATTTTCTGTATCCAGAATAATGTTTTAGGGCATTTTATACTTTCTCCTAACTTGGATTTTTATGCTAATATTGTCATGTGTTTTATTGTAACACATGCCATATATTCCAGCAGGCAATAGTTATGAGTTTTTGCTTCCATAGTCACTATCCTTTGACATCTAACTTTCCAAGGTTTATAATGTCCTGAATTTTATCTTTGCTGTTCAATAGTTTGATGGTGATATGCCTAAATATAATTTAGTTCGTATTTATTTTGATTAACTATAGGCAAAATATATTGAATCTCTGCATAGATATATTTCATCTCTATCATTATCACCAACCAGTAGGTATTCAGTTATTTTCTTCTATTCCATTTTAATTCTTAGTTTTCAGTTATACATACATAAGATCATTTGATCACTTGCTCTATACTTTTATTGCACTTTGTGTACTATTTTAATTTTATTTTTTCCTTGAAGTTAATTTGTATATGTTCTATTGACTTGTCTTTCAGTTTACTGATTTTGTTTAAAATTGGTTTTGGTCTACTGTTAAAACTTTTCAATGAGAGATTTATTTCTACAGTGTTATTTCACTTTTTTATAGATTACAACTCTGTTAAGTTTTCTGTTGTCATACTGTTTGCATTTTTCACCATGTTTTAACCAATTTATGCCATTGCCTCATAGTTTCTAATTGTAAGTTGTCTTGTCTTACTTTTTTATTTGATTATATGTTATGCTTTCCTACCTCTTTGCTTTTTTTGTAATTTTAAATTGGTACCTGTTTTTTGTTTTCTTTTGGTAATGGTTTTATTGAGATATAATTTATATACCAAAGCATTCATTCATTTAAAGTACGTAATTCAGTGATTTTAATATATTTATAAAACCATACAATCATTGCTATAAAAAATTTCAGAATGGTTTCTCATGTCAGAAATAAATATCATTCTTTTTAGTTATGCCTGTTTCTGTCTCCTTATTTCCACAAACCAAATAAATTACTCATCTGGTTTCTGGCTCAAAATTTAACAATTTTAGATTTCTCATAGAAATGGAGTTATTGAATATGGAACCTTTTGTCTCTGGCTACTTTTACTTACTGAAACACCTTCAGTGTTCATCTACATTATAGAATAAATCAGTATTTCATTTTTATGGCCTAATAATATTTCAAGTATTCAGGATAGACTTCATTTGTATAGTCACTCATTAGTTGATGTAGCAATAAGAATTTTTGCAAATGTTACATTCTGTGTTTATATGTTTTATGTTTTATGGGGAAAGTGTCATATCAAGTTTACAAGAATGTTTTTTGTTAATTGTACCAGACTTCATTGGATGTTCCATTTGACCCAGGTATTCCCCTTCTGCGTATCTTCCCAAAACAACTAAAAACATCATACCATAGTGATATAAATGTACCTATGTTTTTAGCTGCACAGTTCCTAATAGTCAGATCTTGGAAACAACCTAAATGCCCATTGACAGAGGAATAGACAAAAAATGTGGTATTTCTATATAATGGAATACTGCTCAGCTATAAAGAATGATAAACTAGACACTTTCATACTTAAATGGATCCACCTTGAGAATATACTTATCGGGAAACTAAATATGTCACACATATGTAGTCATTGTATTGTTGCATTTGTGTGACAAACTGAAAGACAATGCATATATTTATGTATATGTATATAAAAATCAGTTAAGATAGTTAAAGAAAAAGATTTTGAGTGAAAAGTAGTTTCCACAAGGTCATTTTCAGAGTTCATTTTTACTGCTAATTGTTCTTCTAAAAATAACATAGCATTCATAACATTTGTATTTCTTGCCAATATTTTTCTAATGTTCTATATATTCTTTTTTGTTACATAATAAAAAAATGTACCAGACTTCAAGGAGACCAATGTAAATTTCTGTTAGTAATTAATAAACTTTAGGTTCTTCCAATCTGGGATTAGGGCAACAAAGAATAACCTAATATTCTTCTAATAGTGTGCAAAGTACACTTAACAAAATTAACTGCATTCCAAAGTAAAAATATGTCACACATTTGAAACAGTATTTCCAACACAACAAGACTCATTCAACGAACATATATTGAGCACTTATTCTGTTAGAGTCACTGACCTCAGGACTTAAAGATAATAATAAAAACAACTAACAGACACAGATAACCAATGACAAGCAAATGATAGAAGTGCTAAAGATAACGCAAGAGGTAGAAAGTAGTCAGTTTTGGAGGTCAGGCTGACATCCAAGTAAACCAGAAGGATATACCAGTTGGGGATATCATAAACCTAGCAGGGATCAAGCTGGCCTCAGAGTCACCACTTGAAAGCTGGATTTTAAGCCTACATTGCAACAGTGGCTCTTTCCTGGGGTGAGGCAGCTGCTGTGCCAAGCATTGGGCTCTCCTGCTGCATCCCTGATGGACCGAATCACCCATTGGAATTGCCAGTCTGGCAGCCATGTTTTCCGGACTCTGGGCAAACTGCAGAGATGACTTGAAGATATTCTGCAACTTTTTCAGAGAGCTAGAGTAAAATGGGAAAATTTCTGTATCTGATTTTAAAATTTTTTAATTAATAAAATTTATGTGAATTTATCCTGCATAATACAATATCTTGATATTGTATTTTTGTATATGCATTACATATATCTATAGCATATGCATTACCTCATAAACTTATTACTCTTTTTGAGTGGAAGCATCCTGCTTTTAAATACTAAACTGTAGAAAAGAAAATCAATGTTATTTCTCCACAAACACAGTTTCTCATTCATTCATTAGGCAGATAGGTTCAGTGACTGACTGACTCAATACCCATCATAAATTTCATTGTGTTCATCTTGGAATCAACATTAGTTAGTCACAGCCCACTCATGCTTTCAAAAGTTTTGAGGTTGAGTTTCTGTATTGAGGCCACTTCTTAAATACAGTGAACTACAGGAGATTTCATCTATATTTTCCAAATATCTTCACATCATGTTTCAGTTCCACAAAGGACACATATTTGGGCTTTTTCTAACTCCAATCTACTGGGCAAACCAGGTGGCCTTAAAACTTTATTAATTTTGGGAAGTCTTGGTCTATGGCAAGTCTATTTCTTCACACAATGAATTCTTCTAAAGTAAACAATTTCCCAATGATTTAAATCTACTTAGAAAGAACATATTTCCCTACCTGACACAATAGTCCTACTACTACAGGCTGCCTGAGATCTCACACACTTCTAAACAATATCAGTTTTAAACACTGAACTTTTCCAGTTGCTGCAGCAAACTTGGTGACATGCCTCTACCTACAACATGCTTCACTATCATTTATTTATATTAATGCTAAAATATTTCATAAATTTTGAAATCCAGATCTGATTCTGTCTCTTTAGTTCTCTTTATGGGTGTGTATATTTCAAAGATTTATAGTAACAAGAAAAATTATGTTGTATTTTATGTTAAAATTATTTTTTAAAAATTATCCATCACAAGTGTATGTAGTTTGAAAAATTTAAACCAAATTTTTCTTCATTTTTAGTTTGACGAGTAAGTGCATTTCATTTAAAAAGATACATTTTTAAAGTAGTCAATTTTATGCAGAATTTCAAGAATTTGCAGGAAAACTAATTTAATAATTTTTCACTCAGAGTAACATGAGCCACAAGCTGACCAAGTTTCATAGAAATAAAATTGTTTAAATATTGTAAATGAGGCAGTAATGCAATTCCAATATATAATTAAATTTCTGTATTTGATTTAAAGATTAACATTTCAACATGTATAAAGCAATAACCCTATGTATTAGCTCCATATGGATATTATTTGAAAAGGAACTCTTTATTCAACAAAAGAGAAATATTGGTTGTGACTGATTAGTCCTACAGTTGTTTCCTCTCTTTAGAGGAACAGAGGTTTATACCGAATAATATAATGAACACCCATAAATAAGCATCTGTCATATCAGCTTGTTTTTAGATCCCAATTTTATTTTGAAAATATTTTCTTCATTTTACCATTTGCTAAATGATTACAAAAGCTAGGCTTATCTCTTCACTTATCTGAAAGTATCACTTTGAGAAGAAAGTAAATGAAGGCTATTGTCAGATATTCTTTATATCCGCCTGTCTGCAATTCGTAATATTTTCTTTTACCTAAGAGAATTCAATGCTCTACTATAAGAACCATCATTGCCATTGCCCTTTTCAGTCACTGTTTTGCCTGGACAGGTGAATAAATTAGGTCAGACAGCTTTTATCGCCACCGGAGATAGCCAGAGGGTAGAGGAGACAACTGAGTTCCCACACTTGCTTAGTGGTAATACCACACTGAGTGGAAACATGACTCCCAGAGCCAGTATGGGGCATCATGCCAGCAGGAATGATGAGCTTCTTGAGTAGCCAGCAGTACTGACAGCAGAGATGTCATCCTATCCCTGCAGGGCCTGCTCCCAGCCACACCACTTGGTTTGCCTTTAGCAGTTTCTCACTTTTCACCAAAGGTCTTTGCACACTCCACATTTTCCAGCCATTATATTACCTGTGAATAAATTAATTTTTACCATATAGGTGGATTAAAATGTGATGTGTGTGTATCTTTTAATGTATTCCAAAGATTCTGAAATTCTATAATCAGAAATCAATCCCAATATATGGGATATATAGTGTTTACAATCCAGTGGGGTAAAAAAGAAAGTAAAAGGAAACAACTTAGGAAGGAATAAACCAATTGCAAGTATTTTTAAGGACATTTTTATTGCAGAAATGATCATATTAATGATGGGTGAGGGTTAGTCAATATTAGTCTGACTCAAAATGTGATTGAAGTTGAAGTCTTCAGTGAACACAGCAACTTATCAGCAATGGTACAGGACTGACAGTCCAGGCCCTTAGTGCTTACATCTCCACAGTTCATACATTCTCTGCCTTGTACCCAGCAAAATCCCTAACAGGCCAGAAAATTATTACAGAACTCCAAGCTCAATAGTCCTCCATTTTTTTTGTGTGGTTTTGTTTCCAAAAGATTTTTTTCTGTCACCCAAGGTCAACAGCAGCAGAAAGTATTAAGTGAAAAATTTGAGAAATAAACAGTCCATGTGTTTTAAATTGTGCACAGTGCTGTGTAATGTGATTAAACTTTGTGCCATTTCATTTCATCTCTTCAGAGCCTCCACTCTGAATATACTACACTCCCATTAGTCTTGTTAACTAATACTACCAGGTTACCATTCCTAGTATCAAAGTACTTGTGTAATTTTACTAACAGTGGCCACAAAGCACAAAAGTAGTGATGCTAGCAATTAAAATATGACAAAAAGAAGCCATAAAGTGCTTCCTTTAAAAGGTAATATTTCTCAATTTAAGAAAAAAAATTGTTTTCTCAGTTTGCTAAGATCTACAGTAAGATATTACTATCAACTTCTTAAACTGTTTCTAATTTATACATTAAATCTCATCATAAATACTACGACTTATGTAGGACTTTGTACTGATGGTTTCAGTCCTCCAAAGGAGTCTTAGAATGTACTCTCTGTGGCCAACAGGAACTACTTTGTGTGTGTGTGTGTGTGTGTGTGTGTGTGTGTAATAATAGTTGAAGCATTGCAGTTCAGAGAATGTGACATTATGTGTTATGTGATACTTTTCAGCTTGCTTGCTAAGATTTAATTTTGTTTGGCAAACTTTGGTCTAAAAATTGCTTCCATTACAAAATAATATATGTTCATGAAGTTTGGAGAGAATTAATGTATATACTCATTTCCATGTATCTTTCTAAATCTAAAAGTATACTCTAAAACAACTGACATTTTTTGACACACCAACTGGTTTTGAATGAATTTGTAGTTTACACTAAGATACCTATAGAGAAACTCCTAAACTATGTCTTATAATATGATGTTTTTCAATTGAACCAAAATTCAAGGATAGTTATATATTCCAGGTTTTTTTCACTAGCAGCATCTATGTTTCAAAGCCTTAATTTTCAATTTCACTCAAGTATAGATTTCAAAGTATGCCAGAGTTGTAACATCAGAAGTGATAGTTCACACAACAGTTATGGACTTTTCTGTATAAATGTAAGCCCAATTAATTATCCCCCTAACTTTTGGTTCTCCCAGACTCACTAAGTTTGATTTTATACTGAGGATCATATGGAAAAATAATACTAAATATGTGATGACAAATTGAGAAAAACTTATTTGAGTACATCCTGTGATGTTGAGTTACAATTGAAATTATTAAAATTAATGTATTTCTTCATTTCTTTGAAGAACTGAATGATATATTAGAAAAGCAGCATAAAAATTTTTAAAAGGCAATGTGTTCTAATCTTTACTTAGGAAGTATGATTTAACCTTAATAGTTTTACAAATTATTTAACCGTCAAGTTTATAAACTTCTAAAATATTCTTTGTTGGAGTATTTAATCTGACACATAAGGAATTTGAGAGTCCTCACATCAATCCAATCTTCACAACAACAAAAAAAGTTGTATAAAATGAACATCAGCAACTCTTCAGACCAGTGGAGAACTGAAGTTGCAGGACAAACCAGCGCCTCTCAAAATAGAAAGACAAAGAGACAGAGAATAACAATTACCAAAGCTCAGAAACAAACTGCCATTCTGGAGAAGGTAGCAAGTGGAATATAACAAAAAGAACTGCACCTTTCAGGCCTTATTTAAGAAGTTTCTAGGAAAACTCAAGCATGACAGAGGAAAAAAAAAAGCAGAGGAAAATTTTTCAGTGATACTCCTAGACACAGCAAACAGCAAACACAATCTAACTTGCAACCAGATATATATTAAACTTCACACTAATGAGTGATTTACTTCAGTTACTTTAATCCAGTCATCATGCCTGGAATGCAACAAAAACATCGCAAGTCATATCAAAATATTTTTTAAAAAGATTTTGCAAAGTTGGAAGACACCAAGCCAGCATCACTACCAAACACATATATAGAGATTTGATGATTTTCATACCAGAAATTTTTGATGACTATAATTATTATGTTAAGGGTCATAACAGAAAGTGCAAGTGATACACAAGAAAAGTGGGGAAAGGAAGCAGAAATGTACAAACCACAAGACTGTCAACAGGGCAGGGGAAAATTAAGAATACCTTAGTAATCATGGGCTCAATATCTGACTAGACATGGCCAAGGAAAGGAGCAGTGATCTTTAGGACATGTCAATAGGAAGTACTGACACTGAAAAGTAAAAACAAAAAATAAAAAAATCCAAAAAAGGTGGAATGTGATACACTCAATGACAAGAAAATAAAAGAAGATGATTAATAACAGCAAACTTTCCAAAGTTAATGACAGCCAACAAAACACACAGCCTGGGGATTCACACAGCTCACTCTCAGATTGAGACCTAATCACAAGAGTTAAGAAACTTCCTGTCCCCCTCACCATACTACGAATTTAGTAAAAGAAGATCGTAAGTTTAAGCCCAACTTGGGCAATGAGTAATTTGAATGAGATTCTGTCACAACAAGGGGGCAGTGGGAGTGGGATATGGCTTAGTGCAAAAGCTGTGAGCTCAATCCCCAGCAGTGCAAAATAATAAAATAAAATGTTTTAAAAAATAGAAAAAATCTTAAAAGAAAATCAATCTCAAAAACTGTGAGAAAACTACGCAAGGTATAAGTTACTTATATATACTGAGACTACTAAAAAGAGAAAAGAAACAGAAGAAACAGTCAAACAATAATTGGCAATTTTTCCAAATTAATGCCAGAAAACTAAACCACAGATCCAGGAAGCTCAAAGAACACCACACAGGCTAAATGCTATTCTAAGTCTAGGCAGATCACTTTCATGCTACACAAAATCAAAGAGTAAAATATGGAAAGAATCCAGCAGAACTGACCTCACTATAATAGAGGAGGAAAGATAAGAATGACCCTGGAGCCTGACATGGTGACACACACCTATAATCCCACCACTCTGGGAGGCTGAAACAGAAGGAATGTAAATTCAAGTCCAACCCTGAAAATTCAGCAAGACCTTGTCTCAAAATTAAAAGGATTAGGGAAATATCTTAGTGGGAAGTCCTTGGGTCTAGGTACATATGAAGTACTGAAAAAAAACATTAGAAGGAAGAAATTGGACTTCTTAGAAACCACACAAACCAGAAGAGAAATAGAGTGAAATATGTAAAGGATTGAGAGAAAAACATGATCATCATATCTTTCTATGCCTTGTAAATCTAGCCTTCAAAAGTAAAGAAAAAAATGGACTTTTACAGAAAACACAAGCTGCGTCAGTTTTCCAAGAAGGCATGCAGTTCTTAATGTGCATGAGCTTCACAAGGGAACATCAAAATATGTGAAACAGCAACATCTAGAGTTGTATGCAAAACAGATGATTCCACCATTATAGTTGGAGATGTCAATGACTTTTTAACAAAAATTAACAGATCTATCAATAAAAAATCAGTAAGAACATTTTTTAACTCAAATTCACCATGAATCAACTCAAGAGAATGGGCATCAATAGACTGCTTCATTTTAAAAGAACACAATACTATTCTTCACAAGCTCACATGGAATATAAGTGCCATAAACCACAAATAAATTTAAAAAAACAGAAATTATATGTTTGCTGTAATGCCACACTGGAATTAAAATAGACTTCTGTAACAAAAAATGGAAAACTCCCAATGGTTGTATATTAAGCAGCACACTTCAAAACAACAATGGGCCAAAAAAGAAATTTGAAGAGAAAATTTTAAATACTTTGAATAAAAGTAAAATGAAACACTATCAAAAGTTATGGAACAGAGTGAAAACATTGTTTGGAAGGAAATTTATAGTGCCATATTAAATTCATATAAAGATACTACTTTATTTACAATCATTTGACTTATGGTTATTCAGATTTATGATGGATTCTTCAAGGTATTAAATGCATTTTCAATTTATGTATCTTCTGATTTTGAGGGAAAGACACAAGCCCATTATAAGTCAAAAAGCATCTGTATTAGATCAAAAGAAAGAACTAAAATGATTCATCTGACCATTCATCTCAGGAAATTTCTATCTAAAATTCAATCTAAAGTTAGCACAAGAATAGAAATAATAAAGATCAGGGACAAAATCAATGGAATTAAAAAATAGGAAATCAATAGAAAAAATAGTTAAATCAAGAACTACTTCCTAGAAAATATTTATGAAATAGACTAGATTCTAGACAGCTTTAAAAAAAGAGGATACAAATTAACTACAACCTGAAATGAAAGAGGGGATATCACAGCATTACCCATAGACACTAAATGAACAATAAAAAATACTATGAAAAACTCTATGCTCATAAATTTCAGAAACTAGATTAAATGGACAAGTGCCTTGACAGATATAATTCGCCAAGCCATACAAAGAGAAATAGATAACACAGGTAGGTCTATACTTATGAAGGAATTCTATCAATGACTAATAACCATCCCAATCTGAAAGAGCCAAACTCAGAGGAGTTCACTGGTAAATGGTAAGCATTTAAAAAATGAAATATACCAATTTTCTATAAACTCTATCAGATATTTATCCAAGTGTTGGAGAAAAGGTAGTATTATCAACAAGTGGTACTAGAACAAATGGTTAGTCATATTTCTTAACAGATGAATGTAGACCCAGGATTTATACTCTATGCAAATATTAAACACAAAACCATAAAGTTTCTTAGAAGATAACATATGTCTTAGTTACTTTTTACTCGTTGCCGAGAAAAAATACCTGACACCCAAAATTAGGGAAGGAAAGGTTTATTCTTACAGTTTCTTGGGAGTTTCAGTCCATTAGTTGGCTCCAAGTCAGCATGGGGTGGTGGGGTTGTGGTTTATGGTGGCTGCAAAAAAAGCCACAAGGAACGCTGGCGAGAGAGAGGAAGGTGGAAGCCGAAGACCCACCTTCCCTTACACTGTATCTTAGCTCCAACCCTGGGGGTGTTCAACACTCACATTGCCCATCCCAGCGCTAGACAACAAACTGAACACAAGCACTAGACTCAGCCCCATTAAAAGTATGAGGACTTGGGGGTACATAGCATATCCAATACAACATAGTAGAATATTCATATGATAAAGGTCTTCGTAATGACTTTTTAGTTGTAACACTGAAGTCATGATCCAAAAAAGAGTTACTGTACTAAGTTGGATTTCATTAAAATTAGAAGTTACTGTTCTGCAAGACACCAGTAAGAGAATAAAAAGGCAGATTGTAGATTGGGAGAAATACTTGCAAAGAACACATTTGTTAAATCTCTACTATCACAAATAGAAAACACTTAAAATTCAATAAGAATAAAACAAACAACTCAGTTATAAAGTGGAGCAAAGACTTTAAGATGCATCTCACCCAAGAAGATATACAAAAGGGAAATAAAAATATGAAGATACTCCACATCATGTATCATCAGGGAAATGCAAATTGAAACAACAGTGAGGTGTCATGGCATTTCTATTAGAATGACCATAGTACCAAATACAGGGATGCAGAAGATCAGGAATTCTTACTCACTGCTGGTGAGACTGCAAAATGATATAACCACTTTGAAACTCAGTTTGGAACTTTATTTTAAAAAAAATAAAAGCATTCACTACACAGTCCTGCAACCAAGTCCCATATCATTTACCAAGCAATTGAAAGTTTATGTCACATAACAATGGAAACCGATGTTTACATCAGCTTTATTCATAATTCCTCAAACTAGGAAGCAACCAAGATGTCCATCAGAAGGTGAATTAATGAATAAAGTGTTTTATGTCCAAACAATAGAAAGTTATTGAAGTTTTTCTTATTTTGGAGGAAGAACATAACCTATAACCAACTAATAAGGTATTCAACTATGAGGAAACATGAGGGAAACCGAAATACATGTTTATAAATGAAGAAAGCCTGAAAGTGCTCCTTACCATGATTCCAAAGGAATGACATTTGAGAAACAGTAAACCTATGGAGACAGAGGTCAGTGCTTCAGGTTTCATGGGGAAACAAATAATGAGTAAGTAGGCAAAGCACAGAAGGCAAACACAGTAAAACTATTCTGGGTGATACTGACGTAGTGGGCACAAGTCATCATAAATTTATTTGAGTCCATAGAATTATCCAACACCAAAAGTGGCTCTATGGGCAAGCTAAATCTCTTTCAGTTTCTCTGTGTTATATGCATCTTTTTCAATTCTTTTCAACTTACCTGTGTCATTATATTTAAAGTGTTTATTTGTAGAGACCACTAGTCCTGGGAATTTTTCAAATCCATTCTGACAACCTCTGCCTAGTGATTACAGCATGTGGATACATTTATACTTAATAATATTATTAATAAGTTTGGTTGTATCAATTCCACTTGTCTATTTGCATTCTATCTTATGTCTTTTTTCTATTACAGTACTCTTTCTTCTACATTAAATAGACTTTTTCTATTTTACACTTTGCTCCCTTATCATTTTTATTATATTCTGAATTATTTTTAAGTGTTCCCCTATAGATTAATATCTTAATATACAATAACATAGTGTTTTTCCAGCTTAGATTGATTTTGCACTTTTATGGCTAATCTTTTATTTCAGGTATTGCACCTTTTGACTGCAGAATTAATGGTTACTTTTTATGAAAATAAAGTATCTTTTTTGATGTTTTCTTTCTGGTTAGATAAGTGTCTTCCTTAGTTCTTTAGAAAAGCTTTCCCTTAGTGTTTGAAAATACTTAAGATATATGATTTAAAATTATTCATATAATAAATCCAAGCCTTGGGCTTTTCAACTGACAGGCCTATTGATTTTTTTTTCTGTTTATGGACTATAATTTCTTGTTTCTTTGCAAGTCTCATAATTTTTGGTTGAAAACTGGACATACTACCTAATGTAATATGGCAACTTTAGGAATCATATCCCTTTCTTCACAGTTTGTTATTTTCCTTTGTTATTTTTCTTGCTGCTATTTGTTTTACTAATTCTGTAATGGATATTCTCTGTCACAAGTGGCCTCCAACATCTCTTTTCAGTTTGGTTAGGTGTCAGCTGATTAAACAGGAATTTCCTTAAATGTCTGGATATTTTACTGAGGGTCTTTATACACATATTAAAGTATAACCTAGAGCCCTAGTGTGTAGTTTACAATTCTGACTAAGCTTGCTCTGTGTCCCAGAACAAAGCCTCATGGTTAGACTTGGGGGAAAATCTTAGGATTTCCTTAGGACTTCTCAGAGCAGTTCTGGACACACACACGCACACACAGAGTTACATGTATACAGTATGTTCTCTTTCTATAGTTAAGAAATAACAAACACACTTCATATGTACAGATTGTGAAAGACTCACTGTCCCATGCACAATTTAAAATAATTGACTGTAGTCTCTGATGGTGGCCCACTGAGCACTCAGACTGAGCATCCAGAACAGAAGTGTATTACAGAGGGAATAGCCTAATGGACAGACAGTAGGCCTTTGAACAGGAGGTGGGAGTAACGACACCTAAGCATACCCGAGACAATCTTCAAACTAAACTGTAAGATAAGTCAACTTTCTTCAAGTCACTTACATACGAGGAAACAACTGTAAGAGGGTAAATAAGAAAGGAGCCTGCTATTGTTGGCAGATGCTATTATTTTATATTAATAAAATCCAAAATAATCTACAAACTATTAGAATTAATAGCAAATATATTGAATTTGCCACACAGTTTATCAATATACAATTGTACAAAACAGTAAGAAACAAAGTGTCAGTGAAATTTTAAATATGAACACATTTGCCAAAGCATTAAAGTACTAAATTTCTAAGGAAAAAATACAATGAATGTTCACCATCTCTATACAAAAATATTATTGTAAAATATTATTGAAAGTAATTAAAAACTAGAGATTTTCACATTTATAGATATTATAAAATTCAATATGTAAGATATTCACTATTATTAGGTTAATTTATAGTGCATTTATGAACCTCAGTAAAATTTCAATAGGGTTTTTCTAAAAGATAAGAATGAATCATCTGATTCTTAAATTCATGTAGAAATTAATAGGGACTGGAACAACTATAATGATATTAAAGAACAAAAATGGAACAAACAAAAGTTAGCCAGATATTAAGACCTATTATAAAGCAACAGTAATTAAGAAAGTATACTTTTGTTCCAAAAATAAAGGGGCCAAAAAAACACCTGCATGTACGTGATTTGTGCAAAAAAAAAATAGGATGACTGTATAGTTTGGAAAGGTGATTTTTCCAATAAGTAATCTGGGTTAATTAGATATACATTTGCAAATAATGTACTGGACCCATAATACACACATTAAGCAAATAAATTAATTGCATAGTAATAACTAACCTTAATGTGAACAAAAACAAGGTTTGCATAATATCTTTTGATATTGAAATAAACAAAAATTTACTAAACAAAATAAAAAGAAATCATGTGTTAGTCAACTGAGGCTGATATAAAAATCGTATACATGGAGTGTCTTAAACAATAAAACTTACTTTCTCACCATTCTGGAGGCTGGAATTCTGCAATCAGAGTGCCAGTATGTTGAAGCCCTTGTGCAAGTTCTCCTCTTGGCTTACAGCTATCACCTTCTTGCTGTGTCCCTGCATGGCAGAGAAATGGGAGAAAATTCTATGGTGTCTCTTTTCGTAAGGACACCAACCAACATCATTATATCAGCGCCTATGCTTCTTGTGACCCAATCTAACTCTAATTACCTCCCCACAGTAGTGGTTAGGGCTTCAATATATGAATCTCAGTGGATGAGGGGAATGACACCCACAAATAATTCATGATGATGCAGTAACAATTAAAGAAATACTTGATGATTTCTGTCCATCAAAAATCTATCAATACATGTGTAAAATGAGAACCCACAATGAGGAAACCATATTTCCAGTAAACCAATTTGACAAAGAACACTCAGGATTTATAAATAACTCTTGCAAGTACAGAAGAAAAGGCAGACAAAACCAAAGAAAGATATATGAAACAATATATTCAATTAATAAAAACATTTGAAGAACTGCTGAATGTAAGTTAAAATTAGAATGTATGCTACACCTAGTATGATGGCTAAGGTGAAAAAGAAAAGAGGTAGCTGCTGTAGCTTGGATTTCAAATGACTTGGATCCCAAAGGTCCATCTGACAAAGCCTTAGTGTCCGGTTCATGATGCAATAGGGAGGAGTAGAATTTTAGAGGTGGGATAACTAAAATGAACACAATGCTGAATGTATTCGTTATTGAGAAAGAACAATTAATACTCATATGATTAGATCAATTTTACATGTCTATATCTGTTAATGTAAGTAACCATTTTAAAGATAACGATACGCAATATTGCAACCATTGTCAAGTTTCTATCATCCGGTTTTGTAAACCTGCAATGTTACTGTTGTGTATTTACTCTAGTTGTTTGTTTGTCTCTTTTGCTTGTTGTCTTTGTTTTATATGTCTTTTTTTTCTGTTTTTCATTCGCTTAAATTAAAAAAAAAAAGAATTTTAGAGGTGGGGCCTAGGAAAGTAGGTCACTGTGGCATGCCTTTGGAGAGGATTCTGGGACCTTGCTCCCTTCCTCTTCTCCTGGCTCCTTTGCTGCTATGAGGTGACTAGCTCTCTTTACCACACACTCCCCATCATGCACTGGTGATACACTGTTTCACTATGGACCCAAGGGCAATGGGTTCAAGTGAAAATGGACTGAAACCTCTGAAGTGATGAACTAAATACATGTTTTCTCTCCGTAAGCTAATCGCAGATATTTGTTTTAGTAGTGAAAAGTAGACTAACACAGTGCCAAGTAATCACAGTGCCTTAAAAAGTTGGTAGTTTTCAAATTGACTACTGCACACCAGACTGTATGAACTACTGTACGAAACTGTATGTTGAGGGATGGGAAGGCAGGAAAAGGATTCCAACTTTTTATTCTTTGAGGATGGCTATATGGAAAGTCTTGCATAAGCAAGGTACTATCTCTCTCTCAAGGATATATCTGTATTCTTTGTATCTTTGAGAATTTTGCAAAGTAGAAAAAGAATTTTATAAGCTAGATATAAGAATAGCACCTTAACCTGCACAGCTATTATAGATCTATCAAAGAATTTAAAACTTGGCAAAGTATTGTCTCTGAAATAAGAATCCAAAATGCATAGAGCAACAACATGAGCACTGTTTCTACCAAACTTAACAGTATATCAGTCTTATTAGTAGATAAGTTATATCCTGAAGAATTATATTATACGTGAATAGAAGTTGGTTAGATATTTCAAATCTTATTAATTTACAAGTATGCAAAAATAGAACTTCAAAAATCAGTCATCATTACATGTTAAATAACTTTAGAATGTAAATTATAAAATATAATTTTATAGAAAATTAAATAGAATGGCTTCTATGTCTATGTTTAGTATAGTATATGGTAATGTATCTAAATATAAAAATGACTATACTTTGCAAAGTCTAAAAACAACCTCATCAAACAAATATCTTAGACATTACTGTTGCCCTTATATCTTTGAAAGACGAAAGAGAGGCCTGGTTACCTTAAAATCAACAATTTTAGGAAAGCGCTTTTCTGATTTTTATCCATGCTTTATAGGAATTTACCTACATAGGGGTTGAAAAAGTACAATTTTTTTTCTTTTGGTACCGGGGATGGAACTCATGACCTTGCACTTGCCAGGCAGGCTCTCATGCCAATGAGGTAAATCCCCAGGCCCCATTTTCAAAAGTTCTATAAACCTATTGGACTCTCAAAAATGCCTATACCTTTGAAGTTTCTTTTTTTGGTACATTTTGCGACAGATTTTTTTTGGGGGGGAGTACCAGGAACTGAACTCACAACTTCATGCTTGCCAGGTAGGCACTATGCCACTGAACTATATCATTGGCCCAACAGATGTTATTCCTGTAAATATTTCAGGATCATTTATTAGTTAAAATGGTATTTCCCTGGCAGGAAAACTCCCATTACTTCTTCACTATAACATCCTGTAAGTAGAGTCCTAAGTACTGCATCGGCTTCCTGTCCTCTTTTAGAATGAGAACATGGATCATTAAAAACAGTGAGTACTAAAATGATTTATTTTCATCCAAACAGAGATTACTTAATTTAATTAAGTATGCTTTATGCTTTTCAATTGCCACAAAGTGGTTCCTGCAATCTTCACACTCATTATTTAATGTATCTGAGGTCTCAGAGGAACACTAAGAGGATATGAATTTTAGACCTTTCAATTCCACTTAGTAAGGACCTTTAAAACTATAAGAACTCTGCAGAATTGTATGTAAGCCTGTGAAATTTTCATAATTACTGGTCAGTTTTCTTTAACCAAAGTTACCATATTTTCATTTGTACTTCTATAATTCAAAATTTTGTGTGTATGTGTGTGTGCATATATTTACAACATGGAGGGCAAGAACTACCCCCAAGAACATTAAAAATTGCATTTAAAATTTCATATTGCTCTATTTAACTAACTCTGACTGTTTTTCAACTCTGTATGTAAGGACAATTTTCATGTTGGAGAGTTTTATGTTCCAAGTTTAAAATTTAAAAATGTATCTATTTCACAATTTAAAATAAATTTTGCCATTTTCAAACTGTGATTACCCTGCATCTCACTGAATTTCTTATATTACAAAATTACACAGGCATTTTTCGAAGTAATTTTTTCCTTGGGCACAGACATACGTTCCTGTCATTTTCCTCTAACTGAGTCTTATTCTTTGGTACTTTGCCACCAAAACAGTCACAAGCATAGTTGATAAAAGGCAAGGGGATTTTGTCATATATGAGTATGTCCCATCCAGTGCTCTGAAGTCAGGATGCAGGAATTTGAAACTTAGTTTATTAATCATGCTAGCTGTTGGGGTTTCTTCTCTAAGTCTCAATCTCTTTTTATATAAAATGAAAATTTTAGCAGTGCCCAAGCCATTCATGGCAAGGGACAAGTGAGTTAACTCATGTAAATCATTTAGCATAGCATCTAATACATAGTAAGTACTTAAGATTAACTCCAATCAACTTAGTTCCATTTTCATGCTGGACTTCTATGCTTTATGTATGTCGATCTGCATAATATCTCTTCAGGTTAGACATCATGTGTCTATGTTGCAGAACAAATATCTGGGTAATGAAATGATTTGTCAAATCCTTAGAACACTTGAGTGGTAGAGTCAGTCAGTCCAGGTCTAGACCAGAGAGCTTCAACTCTTTCCACTCTTACGTCCTTCTTCCAGTATAGATGGTCAAAAAATAAACCAAAACACAAACACAAAGCCTTGCCTCAGATGCTCCAAATAAATAGGAATCTGACACATGGCATCATTTGTGGGTGAGAAGGAAAAGATGATTGAAAACTAATGAAAAATTGGAAATGTCATGTTCACTTGCTTGTTGACCTTGGTGCAAGTTCAACCTTCTTTTATACTACCTCATAAGTCACCCTTCCTGAATATAGCAGTGCCAGAGTACTAGCAGTCCCAGATTCACCAAAATTCAGAGTCCAGTGAGAATAGAGCCCAATGCAGGGTGTTAACAAGCACACCCGTAACACAGTACCTGGGCCAAAAGGAAACTCCATCATAGCCTCTAAAACACAATTTGAGGTTATGCTCTGCTTCATTCCAGGAAAAAGAAGATGTCTCATAATTCCTATCACTAGGATAACCAAAAAATATTGTATATATTTAATTTTAACATTTATTCCAATAAAAGACACATTGTCATGAATCCCTCTCAAAAGGCTCCGCCTTATTTCGAACACATCCCATCATTCTTGCAACTTTCTGAAGAAGTTCTCGAAGTCCCCTTTATCTTTATTTGCAGTGTTGCAGCTGCCTTAATGTCCTCAATATATTAAAAATGAAAGTTTCCCTTTCATGGTCATTTGACTTATGGAAGAGCCAGAACTCAGATGGTGCCAGCACTAGGGAACAGGTGAACAGGTGAACGAGAGCACACTGTTATATTTTATCAGCCTCCCTTTTGGTTGCATGGAACTTGGCAGCAGCATTCACTGTATTTTTGGTCACACTTCATGAAGACACAGAAAAGGACTTTCAGAACTACTTCAGAAAGTGACAAGAATGATGAGATAAATATGACCAAGCAAGGAGAGTGCTTTGGGGTGGGGGAATTAATGGCAATGTGACTTTTACTTCATGTTTTTTTTTTAATTTAAACATTCACCATATTTGTGATCACCCCTTATAGTACAACATGGGGACAATAAATGTGATTTTTAAATTTCTGGCCTTCCACTCCTTTGGCATTCTCAGCTAATCACATGAATCTTTGGTTCTCTGAGAAAACACAAACAATTTAAAGAGACTTCCTTCAAACTTCACCTAGCATATACACACAAATGAACACAATCTCACTTACATCCTTGCTTCCCAGACTGTCCATAAACAACCCAGTTCCTTAATTCAAAGTCAGGAGATGTACCCTTGACCTCATAGGCTCCTCAGCCCTGCCTGCCTTCAGGGGTTGTCCTAGATTTCAGGAAACCCAGGTTGGCTGCATCTGTAGGGAAACAAAAGACAAATTTCTAAGCCTTCAACCATGGTTGCCCGTGTGGAACTAACTTTGTGCTCTATTTCTTTACAAATATCTCATGTGTAAGAGGGGAAATAAATGTGTATAATTTTTTTTTCTTTACTAAGGAATTTCCTCTTCCATTTCTTAATTTTCTTAACATGAATTATTATGCGTTTTACCATAATTTTCCATCACTCTCTTCCTGTCTTTCTCTACATCTTCCAAATTATTTTCAAACTATGCATGGCATATATGCTATTTCTATTATACATTATAGAATATCTCTCATATCTAATATACTATATAGAGATTTACTCCTTTATAAGTCATTTATGAGGTCAAATGCATGTTGTATCACCATTACATAGCATAATATATAATATACAAATATATAATATTTTTTTATCTTCTACATCTAATAGGAATATGGTGGTGATGTTTTCAACCAAAGATTTCACAGGAAAGAAGCTTGTATTCTTCATACCACTCAAGATAAGGAATCTGTAATTTAAAATTACTCCAAAATGACTCATCTCTCCTGTCAGATTAGCAAAATTTTCAAAAACATGACCATGTAGTCTTTCAAGATAAACAGAAAATGCATAGCCTTTTGAATTCTGGTGAGACTACAATTTATTTAGCTAAGGAGTACCATTGTTAGTAAAAATTTAAAAAGAAGAATGAAAAAAGAATTGCATTTATGCTTTGTTTCAGGAATACATGTCTTGAGATTTATTATATAGATATAAATCTCCTATAAAGAAGCACTTATTATATCTGTACCCCAACTACATGTTTGCTCATAATATTCTTTTTCATAAAGAAAGATTGGAAAGAAGTTTGCAAAGAGAAAGTGGTACATTTAAATCAATCAAATTAAAAACACTTGTCCTTCAAAATGTATTGGAAAAAGCTGAAAAGGTGACATAGTAAGCTGAAAACTTGAAAAACGTTTGGATATATTCCTCTAATAAACGACTTGTATATAGAACAAGAACAATCACACATTAATAATAACTTTGAAAGGCAGAGTACATTTACCAATGTTAGATCTGAGTAAAGGGCTTGAAATTGGTATATTGGTACTATTCATTGACTTTTATAAAGTATGTTTAATAACATGCAAGCAATAAATGGATTGAGCCTCAATATGGCTGGTGTAAAAGCATAAACAAAATGAGATGAAATGACAGGACAGGAAGGAAAGGAAAGGAAAGGAAAGGAAAGGAAAGGAAAGGAAAGGAAAGGAAAGGAAAGGAAAGGAAAAGAAAGGAAAGAAAATTGCATGCAACATTGGGGTCTTTAGATTCTGGGAACATTAAGAGACTTTCTGAATCCCACTCCAAAAGCCAAATTAAAAATGGAGCATCCTTTAAGAGTGCTCAGCTAACAGACTTGTGGCAAAGATAGTGAGAGAGATGTTCTTCCCACTTTAGCAAGTACAATCTGGCTGCCCCCAGAGGGCTTCTGTTAACAAAGGGAAGGTAAGCATTATGGCAAGAAATGAATTAATACCGCAGACCTGAAAGAACATCATGTAATGGACACATTTTGTTTACTTTAACTTACTGACAATAGAAAAGATAGGGAGCAAATAAATCAAAAATATTTGGAAGGACTTTTGTTGTCAAAGAAATCAGGAGATTGCCTTTGTTAACCCTGTGACTTAGGTCAGCCACAGAGACAAGCCTCTAGTCACTCAGTATACACTCTATCCTTTGGGGGAAAATGAAGGGATGAATAAATGCACAAATTTCTCTTGTGGCCTTAAAAACCGCATTCCAAAACTTTCATAGGATTTGGATATCTCTGAGAAAACCTAAATATGTTATTCCATGCCCAGGGTAGGTCTGTTGGGAAGGTGTTCCCAAAAAATGCTGGACCTCACACCAGACCAAATGCAGATTCCATAGAAAGGTAGAACTTAGTTTCTCTGTGAATTTTTTATGTCTGAAAGAAAGAAATTTGGCAGTGAGCCACATGTGTACTGCTGTTTTCCTTTCCAAAACTTAAGCTCCCACTCTCAAGGAATCAGAGAGAAACCAATTTTGTGATTTGAACGAATACCTTCTCCTGCAAGGAATTCCAAGAAATGTAGGAGTTATCCAAGATTAACCTGTACTCAGGTACAGTTCAAATATTCTATTTGTAATGACAAAATAATCAATCAATCAATCAATCATTATTCATAGTGTGAAATGCAGTTCTATTAGCAGTCTTCCTTCCTTAACCATGTGGGTATCCTTATACGTGTATCTCGTGCATATTCTGTCCCCAAAAGACAGGCCAAGGAACTATCTAGTTCCTGTGCACATTAGTGAAACTCAGGATGCCTGAGAAGCCAGAAGTTCTTCTCCCCCCAGTCTAGGTATGAATTATTGCAGTCTGGTGTCTATGAAATAGAAAATATGTCAGCTGTATGTAACAAAGCCAAATGTGAAGGGGAATAGCAGCAGGATAACTTTCAGGATAAGGGATAAGCCATTTCATTTCCTGCAGGTTAGGGGGATCTGTATACTACTGCCTCATGGTGGATTCAGTTCTTGGGTTAGGTACTGCATCTACCCTCCCAGAGCACCACCTTCTGTCTCTCTCACGTGATAATCGTACTTCCTGGATTCTTCTTTTTCTCCACTGTTATCCATGGCCACATTCAAAGTAAGCCATACTGTTTGTGGTGTTAGGCAGGTTTGTCAGCATTCTTTTTAATATTGCACATTCAACACTCAGGGATCTGGACTATTTTAGGGATGAACTAATACAAGCTACAGGAGTCCAGATGCTAGATTTCTTCAGCAACACAATTCCCCCTAAAAACATATGTGCCTGGACTATTTTCTTAGTAACAATTCCTTGTGTGAGTATCCACACCCAAAAGTTTTATCTTTACATTGTATTAGACTTGAGAAAAATCAGATCTTCTTGTTGATCTCTGTTCTGCCCAACCTTCCTTCTCAAAAGTTCATGACAGCTACCTCAAGGCTATACAGAATGAAAGGTCATGTTACCAACCAGCTACCATAGTCTTGCCACTTGCAGGGTGCTTGCTACCTTTGTAGGTCAGGAATGTGGTCATACTGCCTGTTCAATCCAGGTTTGAAACATCACCACGGATGCCTTCAAAAATGACATCCTTCACCCTGTCAGATTAAAACTTACCAGCGGCCCTGACTTCCAAGCTTAAACTAAATGGCCACCATCAATCCTACCTGCTCCTGGTGCCTCTGTTGTGTGTTAAATAGGAAACATCTCAGCTTGCCACTCTGTAACCCACATTCTTTTTCCTTACCTACGTTTCTCGGTAGTCTTTAACACTGCTTGGCACACTACGTGTTACATATAAGACTATTTATCTCCTGTTGAGATGGAAGCTCCCAGAGAGCACCACTTTGTTTTATCCAGCACCATAGGCCCAAAGGGAGGAACAGCCTGCTTGTACCACATAGTCAATGAATACTTATGAAACACCCAGTCCTTTTGAGTCCTGGTCCTCTGGAAGGGAGCAAACTCAGAATTCTCCTTTATTTTTTTCATTCTATTAATGTCTGGTTTCATTATACCATAGACAGCAGGTCCCAGGAGTTTTGGAGGTGTGCTCAGGACCCTCATTCTCTCACCTGACAGTACACACATATTGTCAGCAAGTTGGAACAGCTCTGTTGCACAGCTGTAAGTGCATAGAAACAGTGTTTCAACTAGCAAACCAGCATGTCGTTCAAAAACACGTCCTGTTCTCAAAAGCCTTTACTGAGCTCTTAGTCTGTAATAAGTAGTCTGTACTAGTTATTAATAAGGACATTAAGTCCCTTTCTTTAAGACCAACAAGACCCTGGACCCCTAGGTGTTTTCCTTAACTAGTTTAGGTCAGTGGGCTGTGTTACATTAGAGGGGCATCCCAGGAGCATGTCTGAGGGAGGATGACTCTCCTCAGATAGGAGAGAATAGGGGTAAAGAACAGAGCCAGGTTTACTCAGAGAAACCATGTTCAGCAGGTCATACTGTTCTCCTAGAGACTCAGCCAGCCTGACCTGGACCTGACCCTTGGCTCTCAATTCAATGTCCAAACTTACAGCTCCTTGTGCTGAGGGAATTATATTCTGCCATCATTCATTTCCCAATCCATCTTCCTTATCCACCTGTATTTAATTCCTGCCTGTTCCCATGAACTCTACTCCACATGCACATTACTGTCATTTCACATGAAGCCTTAGACTAATTTTACTCAAATAAATGGTCATACTCAGGTCATAAGTGTTACTATTTTAATGCATAAGCAAAGGACTGTTGAAATTAGAGAATAATTTGATCCTGGGAATGAGTTGCTAAAGGTAGGAAGGAGGAATTATTTGCGGTGAGGGGAAGTTGTTCAATCTTTCTCAAATTATACCAAGAATTAAGACCCTTCTCTTATGTTAGTAAAATCTAATGCCTTCCAGTTTGTAGGCTGCTTGGACCTAGGAAATCTTGACATGCTGATTTGAATGATGTCTACTTCAGGGAGTCTGGTAAAGACTGCTGATATTCCTGAACCACACAGCCTCAGTATGTGCCAGGTTTATTTTAGGACAGTGAATTCCATGTGAGGGAATTGCAATGATCCAAGAAAAACTAATTTCTCCCCTTTCTCTAATTGATAACACATGGCCTCGATTTATAGATGCTCATGAGTACCTTTTAAAATTCACATATCTTTCTGCAAAAAAACTAATGGTCCATTGAGTCAGGAGATCTGCATGTGTTGGTAGTTGGCACCAGATGGTCCAGAGGAAAGCAGAAAGCCCCCATGATGGAACTAATCATAACTCAAGCACAGGGAGAAATCCTTTCTGACCCCAGATAGAGATCAATTGCAGGTCTCAAAGCAAAAGGATCATTACTGTTGGCAAAATTTCGTATTGGCAAGTGCTGTTACAAACACTCCTTTTCCTTACAAATTAAGCTAAATGCATTATGAACAGTTGGCAACTATTAACAGTTACTACACTTTTCAACAGTCTTTAACAATTTTCCTCAACTCTTACCATGTTAATGATGTGTTAATCACTGCCTAAACAAGGCAAATAATGAGATGTCTTAATGTGCCGCTATAGACAGAGAAATGGGAATATTCAAACTATAATGACAAAATAACACATTTAAAGGAGATGTTTTCTTAGAAAATATAATAATGAAAATCCCAGGATGCTGAGGAGAAATTTCTAATAATAAATTTAGAGTATAGAACAAATGTATGCAGAAATGTATCTAACTGTAGTACTTACAAAACCAGAGTTTGAAAGGGTAAGTGATTTGGTGAAATGCAATAAATTATTTTCATAGAATTGACCAACATGGAAGTATTGAAGTTAATTTTGTGAAATATATTCATGAAAAGTTTTTGCAACAGGATTTAGGTTACATTATCAGCCTATCTACGCAAACGTGTATAGGTAGCTCACATAATTCTGAGAGAATATCACAATATCAGTAAAAGTTGTCCTAGAATGGCAGTATTATATGTTTCAATTTTGCTTTTACCTCTATTTTTCTTTCACTTACAAAAATACATAACTATGTTGTAGTCTAGAAAATACAAGTTGTTTCATGAAAACAAAATGTAGTACTAAAAGTGTTTAAAAAACACCAAAAAAAATTTGTTTCTGAAGATAAGCAGATAACATCTTTAACAGTTCCCTTTAGGTTAGTCAAGACAGGTTAGAATTTTCCACAAGAATTTTAACAAACTCTAAGAGAGAAAAAATAAAAGTGAAATAGCAAAGAAAAGGCAGGAAACATAAAAACAGTAAAACTTCCAAAGTACAGGTTTCAAATCCCATAATAACCACTTTCTGAGTATACGGGGGGGTGTTTCCATTATATCCTGTCCTTTTCTGGCCCAGAGGTTTGGGACAACTGTGACATGCTGTGATTCTTGCACTTCAAGCTTTATATGAGGATACCATCTTATTTACAAACACAGAAAAGTTGTCATCTCAATTTTTGCCTATACCCAGGAAAGTAAAACACTGAATTCAGGAAATGGGCTATTTCTTTTCTTGATGTTTGCTTTGAAGGATATCAATTATTAGAAGCCAATTGTCAAGCCATTTGTAACTGACAAAAATGAACTTGCCATTGAAACCAATATGACTGCTTTTCTTCTTTTCCACTTTTCCATTACTGCTGCCACTATAGGTTAGAAACCGCCTCTCCAAATCCAAAATTAGCTTTATGTAGCTTTTTCAAGAACCAGAACAGAAGTACACATAAAGAAATACAAGAGGACATTCTCTCTTAAACATTGCTTCCTCTCTTCTAAATTCTACTCAGAGTTTCCTTCTCCTGTGGGGTTATTGTACTTTAATGTTTTCCAGTTTTAACTATTTGGTTTTCATGCCAGAATATTTTTTTTCTTATTTTGAGTCTCTCATCAATTTGTATCCAAGCTCCTGGTTTTACCCCTTTTCCTTTCCACATGTCAGCTTGTTTTGGCCATTACATTCTTCAGCGTATCATGGCATTAAAAACAAGGATTTGTGAGTCTGAAGTCCCAATTTCAAATCTCAAATTTTCCATAGTTTAATTCTATGATCTTGAGTAGATTTCTTAATCTTTCCTATTCTCAGTTTTCTTGTCTGCAAATTCAGCTGACAGTCTTCCCTTCTGGAATATTTGGGGAAAATATTAAGAGATAATGCCTTTAGATTGCTTCCCACTATGTCCAGTCCCTGATAAACTCCAAATTACAGGAAGCCACCATGACATTCATGGCACTTAGAACTCATGGGGGCTTTTGTTCTGAAACTTTTCTAAGTATGTTTTTAATTAGTCACTTACAAAGTCACTGATGATTGCCTTTAGGGATGGGAACTCTCCAGGGAATCTGTCAGTGACTACTATTGAGCTTGATGAGCTGAAATGATAATGCACTCTCCTCTGAGCTTCCCTTTTCCACTCAAGAGGCAGGAGCACATCCCAGCCTCCTGTGTGAACTCTCTCAGCACCATGCTCACTGTTCACTGCATCAGTGAAAGCAAGGGGACTCCATCTTTGGTGATTCCCACAGCTGGAGGTGGGATCAGGCAATTAGAGTTAGGAAAATGCAGACAAGAAATCTAAACCTCCAGGAGAAGCCTTCAAAAACACAGACTGATCTCTCTTTGCCACAACAACTGCTGTGGATAAAGAGATGAAAAGCAGTTTGTTGTTAATAGAGCCCCTATACTCAGTTCCAAAAGTTGCCTGATGCTAACCTGTATGACATTTCACATAATCGCTCTGAGGTTGAAGAAATAGGAGAGAGGTAAGGACAAATTGAATTTGTGAGGAGAAAGGGGCAGGTTTTCCCTTTTCTGTGTCTATTAAAAGTGGAGAGAAAAGAGCTGCCTGTGACTGAGCTTCAGCAAACACACAAATCAAACACACCTCTTGTCTGCAGCCAGACAGGCAGATCTGTGTGTTTGCCGCTGAGGATGCATCTGTCCCTGAGCCCTGTGTCACAGCCTGACTAAGAGGGGATTCATTATGGGGACAGGGATTAGTGTGCTGCAGAGTTAAAGCATCACTTTTCCTTCGCATTGCTGCTCTCATTTTACCTCCTCGCCAGATGTTTTTCTCTCCACCAAGCGGTGGGGGTAAGTGATGGTTTAGCTGAGAAGGAGGAGACACTCATGTGATACCCAAGCTTGCAATCCTTGTTCTGTGCTGTTCTATTTTTGGACCACGAGGAGGAGGCAACCTGATGGGAGAAACAGTGCCAAGAGCCAAGAGCTAGTGTTTGTCATAGTGGTGGGAGAGGAACAAGGCACAGATAGATGCAAAACCTCTCTCTAGCTTTTCCTTAAATACGAAAAAAAAATTTTTCAGGTGGGAAATTATTTGTATTTTTGAGTTAAATATGCACAGAAGATGGACTCAGACCACTAAAAAGGATAGAGGGGTAGGAGAGGAAGAATTAGCTGTTTACTAAGGAGGGAGAAAGCACAGTTAGGGAAGGAAAAACACATTTGAAACATAGTCACAAATGTACATTTCTCTTTATTATCCTGGGTAAGACATTGTTATGGTTGAATTATGTACTTAGAAAACATACAGAAATCTTAGCAATAGGTATCTATGAAGAAGAACTTACTTGGAAACAGGGTCATTGTAGATGTAATCAAGGTACAATGAAGTGATGCTGGAGGGAAAGAGTGGTCTCTAAAGCAGTAGGATGGATGTTCTGTGAGAAGCTAAGGAGAAACATAGACACCCAGAGAGACGATGGCCAGGTGACAGCAGAGACAGATGGCACAAAGCACATCAAGCCCTGGCATGCCCAAGTTTCCAAGTCACCAGAAAAAGCCAGGAAAAGGCAAGGTAGAACACGGTATCAGATCTTGGGCTTCCACCCCCATGACTATGAGAGAAGACATTTCTTTGACTTAAATCCTACAGATTATGGTTCTATTTGTGACGGCTCTTAGAAACTAACACAGGTGCTGAAGGAAATATGAAGCGATCAGAATGCAATTTTCCCCTTGAAGAATATATAACAAGCTGGGCACAGTGGTTCATGCGTGTAATTCCAATATACTGGTAGGCTGAGGCAGAAGTATTTAAAGTTCAAATCTGGCCTAGAAAATTAAGCTCTTTTTTGTGACACTGCCTCAGTATTTAAAAAAAAATATAGAAGAGGACACTTGAGATGAATGTCAGTGCGAAGTTTCTAGGTTCAATTCTTAGGGGAAAAAAAAGGAATCTATAGCATAAGTGGAAAGATTATCTGGCTTCTGGGTACTTGGAACAAGACTTAATAGCTGTTGAAAGAAGAAAGAGCAGTATTGTGGCAGTAAGTTTATTGCAGTAGATTTTACGCTAAAATTTCTGCTCCAAGATGCAACTTGGTATTTTCTTTCTTTGTTTTTTTTTTTTTTTCTAGGAATTAAACTCCGGACTTGTGCTTGCCAGGCAGGCACTGTGTCACTGAGCTATCTCCCTAGAATATCTTGGTATTTTCAAGCTGAAATGGATTTAAGAGAATATCTAGAGACTTCAGAAATATGTCCCAAGGGGAGTCAAGCTGCTGACTGATTGCTTCTCCTCCAGCTCACTCCTTCTATCTATTTCTGTCGCACTCTTGCTGTCTACTTCAACCACATCCCTACCCTCCACCTCTACCTCTTTTACAAGTCCTCTACCTTCACCCTATCAAGGCCTCTTTCATGAAAACAGTCCCTCTGACTGCCCCAATAACACAGGGTGTACCTTTGAAGCATTGATCATTTTGATGTCAGCTAATTAACACCAACAGCTATGTGTTGGCCTTTGACCTGGCCTGTAAGAACATTGATTTCCCAAGTGTACTTGGGAATCACCAATTCATT
The DNA here is from genome assembly GCA_004363535.1 of Dasyprocta punctata. Taxonomy (NCBI): domain Eukaryota; kingdom Metazoa; phylum Chordata; class Mammalia; order Rodentia; family Dasyproctidae; genus Dasyprocta; species Dasyprocta punctata. The sequence goes on along the minus strand of RJWM01007506.1, from coordinate 36,100 downwards.
TGTTTGTTTGTGCCATACACAATCACAATGTCTCTTTGACATCACCATCCTTTCACTACTTTGAGGTCTTGTTCATTTGTTTATTTATTTGTCTTTTTTTTTTTTTTTTTTTTTTTTTTTTTTTTTTTTTTTTTTTTTTTTTTTTTTTTTTTTTTTTTTTTTTTTTTTTTTTTTTTTTTTACTTTGCAGTAGCAGAAACTGATGAATTTAGGCAAACAATGTTCTAGAGAGGTGTTTATTTACTGAATTGCAAAATCATAAGGAAGATTCAGGATTGTACAGTGAATGATTAAAAAGAGAAGCCACATAGGAAAAACATTAACTCCTAAGCTTTCGCCTGAGAAAACCATAGCTTTAACCTGAGGACCGGCATGGAAGTATGGACCACTATGGATTCATGCAGCCTAGATATTTTCCACCAAGATGACATTGCTGCCACTGCTGTTCTAGAAGGCAAAAACTGCAGTACCTGCTTCTGTCTGTGGTCTTCACCTGAGTTCATGTTTCACAACAAGTGTGCCTGAGTGACTGCAGACAGCCAGCACATAATCTCATGTCCTGCTGAATGGCAAAAAACATAGCCCAGCATATGAAGATAGAAGGGAGCTCTCAGGAAAGAGCTAGCACTCCAGTGTTTCTCTGGAATGCAGTCTGCACTCACACCCATGAACTCATCACCAATGGTGAGGACCATGCACCTGTGTCTCATGAGAGCATAGTTTTGAAACCTAGTGGGCCTGTCCAGCCCAATCTGCAGGAAAGATAATTATTAGGGTTGCTGAGTGACTCTTTAAAGGCCACATAGTTCACAGCGTGAGTTCAAATCTCATCGTGGAGTCCCCTTCTCTCAATGGTAATAAAGCTGCTCTAAGTCTCAGGAGGGCACTTACTTGGGGTAGAGAGGAAGTTCTTACAACTGGGATGAGGAGAAACTCATGAAGAGCCAGATGGATTATAGAGACAAATATAACTGGAAAACTGAAGGTTATGAATGAAATAAAGCACCACATAGATCAGTCTTTTCTTTTGAATTTGGTGACAGTTTGTCTCCCTAAACTTTAAAGTCAACATAGATGGAAAGACATCTGAGACAGGTCCTGTAACACAATTAAGGACACTTCCAGCTATGAATACTGAATCCTATACCAAAAATCAAAGCAATTCTTTACTAGAAGTTGCATAAAGATCTGGCCCGGGAGCACCAGGTGCAAGGAGCTGGGTATGAAGCTAGATGGATCTGTGTTGTGCAGACTGCACTCAGCCTCAAAACCCAAAGCAGCCTCTTAGGAACCTTGAGTCCTGAGATCAGGATGCTGTGCTGTTGGGACTGTCCTCTCAAATTTGACCTTGTTGGGAGATGTCAACTGAGAGATTCTTCTGTTGAGTAAGATGACAACAGATATCGCCAGTGTGCTCCTTCTCGGTCTCCCAGAAAGCTTCCCAGGAACACAGTATATGAACAGAGACCAAGATAAAACATAGAAGGGCCAGTAGGCAAGTGAGGGTAAACTCAGGCTTTCAACTTAATCCTAAAATACACAGTCTAAATGCATGCAGTCTTCTTTAATTGAACATCTATCTGCTTGTAAACATGGCTATTTCCAGGGCTGGGAGTTTGGCTCAGTGGCTTAACTGCATGTCTGGCAGGTGTAAGGCTATGAGTTCAATCCCCGGTGCCACAAAAAAATGAAAAACAAAAACAAAAAACATGGCTATTTCCTTGCCTGTACCACAAAGGGAAGCCAGCACAAGGAACTCTGAACAAGGCCTGAGACAGGACCTACCAGATTAGCAACAGAAAGGTGTACTTCTAAAAAAAGACTAAATAACAAATTGATTCAAAATGATGAAAATGACAGAGAAGTTCATTATAATAGATCAAAATTATGTTTAGATTCTATGAACTAATTCTGTTTGCATAATGGCATTATCATGTCCTTCATAGTGACAGTTCATACAAACGTCAAAAATGTCTAGGCTTTGAAAAAGACAGTGAATCTCTAAAAGTCATATTCTAGAAAATAAATGTATATGACAATCAGACATTCTGTGATATAGTATGCAAACTTTGTAGATAATATTTGTGCTTTGGCTGTGCCAGTAAGTCCTGTTTTTCTGTCAAAAGTGTTCATTTGATAATGAAAACCTGGCAATCATGTCTGGCCAAAAAATACATTTTATTTCTTTCAAGAATGTTAAGTATGTGGAAACACCAAGGAACTATAGCCATTATCTTAGGAAAGAGGAGGAATAAGTAACAATATAATTTCAATATGTGTACTAATTTTTTTAAATTTGTTTTAAAATAAATCTAACATTTAGTTGTGAAATTTTAACATTCATGTATTTGAGCTGTTTTTGCATAGATGAAATATGTAAAAGACTACAACTTACATACTAATAAAGATATGCATAGATGTTTACACTTCTACTCAATGTTCCCACATTTGGCAAAAATTCTTTGTTAAGTATATAAGTCTGAAGTTATCAATACTATAATTAATGTGTAATCATACAGGCAAATAGCAAGTTCTTAATGTTTCAAAATATTTTCTTAACTTTATAAGATGTATCAATCTATAATAAAATAACAAAATTACTAATCATCATTTCTCCCCAGCCGCAACATTAAATAAGCCAGAATCAAATATATTCCTGCTTTGTACAAGTTGAAATTAAAAATAAAGTAAAAATATCGAGAGGCTTTTGCTGTTCTTCCAAGATAATTACAAATTCTCGGAGTCATGCAATGTCTATTATCTTTCTTCAACTTGTCCAGGTCACTGAAACCTCTGTGTTATGTGACAAAACTCATGCCTGGAAATGACCTCAGAGCCTGAGGTTTTGCAGGGTTCAGAGGCAATTAGCAAAATTGCATGGGAATTTTGGCACTGAGGGCCACACAGCCTGGCATCTACTTCAGTTCACTTCACTTCTACCACATGGTCTTGGATACCTGACCAAAAGTTATGAGTTCTGAATTTAAGTATGCTTCTCTCTTGTCTAGCTCCCCACACTTTGAACATCCTAAAACATCTGGCCATGTCTTATACTCTTGCAACACTTTCTGAGCCCCTTTGCTTTCAACAAGTCACTGCAGGGTCTGTCTGTTCATATAGAATAGAAAGAATAATATTCTGATATAAATAGCTCAGGACTCTCATAGTGCTTGTATTAACTTTTAAAGCAAGGTTTCTGTCCCCAAGCAACGTCTGCTTAGGGACTCATTTGTAAAAGTCATTGCAATGCTTACTGGGTGACTGAAAGTTATTTAGAAAAATTATGACTTCTTTTGTTTTCATTTGGACTTTCCTAGTTCAGATTAACTCCTAGGGTATGTTCTGCTGTGTCCTATAGATGAGTACACAGGTTTTCAAAGTGCCACTCGAATCTATTTCAAAGGACACTCTAGTACAAGTGTTAAGAATCTTGAGAGTGCACTAAAATTTGACAGAAGAGTTTACAACTAAAAATATTTGTGTTTGTGATTTTGTGCTGTGTATACAAACACAATCCCATCTAAAAGGCATAAAGTTTAAAAGTAGTACATTTTTTACCCATATCCTCTACTCTAATATGATTTCTAAGGCCTTTTCCCTAGTTTTTCCTGCATATCAAAGTATTTCTTCAAGGCGCTAGTATCAAAAGCCTGGACATTAGAGTTATACATATGTCCTACACAGTAGTCAAAGAGAACCAACAATATACTTTGGGAAATCAAAAGAAATACATAAAAAAATTTCCTTGGAATAGCATTTTAAATCATGGCATCATTTTTTATTTTTTTTTTTGCGGCACTGGGGATTGAACTCACAACCTCACGCCTGCCAGGGCAGGCGCTTAAGGCACTGAGCCAAACTCCCAGCCCTGGTTTTTTGAGGCAGGGTCGCGTTATGTAGCTCAGTCCGGCCTTGCGCTCGCGTTGTAGCCCAAGCCGGCCTCGAACTCACAACGCTCCACCTACCTCAGCCTCCCGAGTGCTGGGATTAAAGGCGTGCGCCACCACGCCCGGCTCCATCATGGCATCATTTTAAAATATAAAGAAAAACAGATGAAAAGTGTGAAATTTCTTATGAGAAACAAGATTAAAGATAGAATGTGATTTAATACTTCTAGTAAACATCCCCTCAGTGTACCAGCCGAAAGATGAAATCAAAGCATAAATCTGGGTAAATTGGTCTGAAAATACTGTGTTCTCTGATGAGGATGTGATGTTTTTAAAACCTCCAAGATTACAATAGTAAATGAGCATGCCTAATGCACAGCCTAAAAGATTAATGCTTCTGTTGCTTCGGCTAGCTTATGTAGAACTGACCTCTCTGATGGATAGTATGTAAGGATACCATCTCAACCAAGTTCATCAAAATGTCTACATTTCAGTCAGAAGTAATCATCAACATGCACGTATTTGCCTTTCTCACTACTCTGTTGTGTACTGTTTTTCTCCTGTCACTTCAGAAAATAACATCTAATGCAGGAAAAACCCCAGGACAGACACAGAAAGCACAAAAAGAACCAGGTGAGTCTGTTAGTCCAGGAAAAGTGATTCAGTTCACAATGCCTACGACAGAACCCAGAGATAAATCACAACACTGAAACCTTATTGTCTCTTATTCAGTGTCCTATGACTGAAAATGTGCCATGTTTCTGATGTATATATTCATGGGGAATTTTGAAGATAAAGACAATGGTGTAAGTCAGGGCTTTCCTGGTAGAAATATGATCTAGGACATACAGGTTGGAATCCTTTTAGTCTCTATGCTTAACTCATGCCCAGGTCCCTGGAGGGCACGTACACAGCCCTGTGGATTTTTCTGCTGGGCGCTCAGAGCTCTTGAGGATTTACATTAGTAAGACAAATGGCTAATTCACTACTGCCAAATGTTGCACATTTCATGATTAAAGACAAGCTTCCCTAGTCTAGGTTTCATTTATTTCTCCTGCAGTGAAATATGTGTGGATTTATATATTTCATTCCCACATAAATACTAGCAGTTTATAAAATGCTGGAGGAATTATCCAAGTTAAATTTCCCATCTCCTGACTATGAAAGGAATGTTCTTGTTGCTTCTTTCTTCCTAAAAGCACAAGCCACCATCTAATGATTTAACAGCAAAATCTATTGCATTTCACTCTTTTAAAAGTGAAGTAAACAGAATTTGGTACAACTGCTCATTAATTAAGTTGAAGTTAAATACTTGGTGTCTGAAAACTAAGACTACTGCAGACAATTTCGTAATCAATTGTTCCAAGGTTTTGAATATTAATACAGATTGGTGGCAATAGTCATAAAAGTCAAAACCTTTGCTATTTTAGTAAACATACTTATACTATGCATCTTCAAGTTTATCAGGTTGTTTGTTTATCAGCATTTCACCAGTATGCAGGTGTCAACCATATGTTAGCCACCACTTAGGAACTGGGAAAACAGTGGGAATCTAGACAAAATACTGGTACTCAGCAAGCTTACATATCTTTGTATACACAGTAGTTTTGTATTAGATGTCAGAGTTTGCAAATTTTAAGAGCTGGGCGTGGTGATGCAAGAGCTGGGCATGGTGGAGCACACTTTTAATCCCAGCACTCAGGAGGCTGAGGTAGGAGGAGCATTGTGAGTTCCAGATCAGCTTGAGCTACAACGCGAGTGCAAAACTGACCTGAGCTACATAGTGCGACCCTGCCTCAAAAAACCAGGGCCAGGAGTTTGACCCAGTGACTTAAGTGTCTGTCTGCCAGGCGTGAGGTTGTGGGTTTGATCCCTGGTGCCGAAAAAAAAAAAAATTAGTTTGTTGTGTGGTTGATACTTTTTTTCTGACAAGTATTCTTGACCTTCACTCTGGGGTGTTCAGCTGCCTGAAAAGAGTATTATTTTTTCGACTCTTAATTTTTAGAATTCTGTCAAGCATAACACAGCAGTGTTTAGTCTAACACAATTTATTCCTTATTCCTCAGAACAGCGGCCAGACTGTGTGCTTCTCCAGGGCAGTTATTGGAAAGAACATTTTTCTCAGCATTTCAGCACTAATTCCACTGATACTTCCGGTTAGTTCTTTCTTGGCCTCACGGAGTTTCCATGAATGCCTGTGATAATCAGAGGTTTAGCTGAATACCCCATAAGAATCCTCTGAAGGGCACTGCACAGTGATCCCTTCCCTGGTTCTCTGACCTGTGAACTCTATCTGCTTTGATCTCTCATCTGCCTTCTTCACCCAGGGAGCCTATGGAACTCCTCCAGGGTACATTTTCCCTGTGCTATGGTTCATAAAACTGCTCAAGACAATAAAATAGGGCAATCTTGCAGCTTATTTCATTCTTTTCACTCCTCTTAGAAATGACTACCCTCTAGTCTGATCCAATTATCTTGCCAAAAGTTGTTTTATGCAGTATTTTTTCTACTGAAGTATTTTGGTTTCATGGGGAAAATACATGTGGTTCCTGTACTCCATTTCACTTCAAAGTATAAGTATGTTATACAGTTTTTTATTTTAACTAGATTTTCTTTCAGTTGTAAAACAGATCCTGGGCACTCTTTACCCCATGTCTCCCAGTGGCAACACCTTATGCAACATTGGATCACATCAGACCAGGATAGAGACTTCAATAAAGTCATGATAAAGAATAGGGATCCTCATGGTGCCCCCTCCTAACTAGATTAGTTTTCCTCTCTCCCCCACATCCCCTTCTTAACCCTTAGCAGCCTGTAATTGTTTCTCTATGATTTCTTTTCAGCTAAGAGTTGTTAAATAAGTAGACTCAAACAGTATATAAAATTTTGGATGTTTTTTTTTTTACCCAGAGTAACTTTTAGAAAATTTTTCTTCATTGTTGTGCATATTGATAGTTTGTTCGTTTTTATTGCTAGGTAGTATTCTATAGCAGGGATAAACCAGAATTTGTTCAGTTTTTTTGTCCGCCAAAGAATATATGAGGTGTTTCAAGTTTTTATGATGATAATAAAGTACGTTGTATTTTTAATTGCCTTGCTCATGTATTCATTGCTAGAATGTAGAAGTTTTTGTATCTGTCTTTTATCCTATGACTTTACAGAGGCTGTATTAGTTCTCATGATATTTTTGTGTACTTAGTAGGATTACTTTACATAGATAATCAAGTGATCTACAAATAGAATCATTTTATTTATTCCTTTCATATCTGTATGCTTTTATCTTTTTTCACTTGCTATCTTGCTTTGGCTAGAATTTCTATCATATGTTGAGTAAAATCAGCAAGATGAGATCTCCATGTCTCATTAAAAACCTCTGGAGAAAAAAATTCAGTACTTCATACATAAGTATAATGTTAGTTAACAGTGTTTGTAAATATTTTTAATTAAGGATGTCACCTCTTTTCCTATTTTTCTTTTGCCTTTTGTCATGAATATATGTTTAATTTTGTTGTGTTCTATATTTTCTTGTAGTTCAATCTGACTTTGCTTTACATATTTGAAGTTCTTTGGTGTATACATGTTTAAGATTTTTATGTTTTTCTGGTGAGTTGACACTATTATTACATGACATATGGCTTCATATTTTTGGTTAGCATAATCTTTCTTCCTTCCTTTTATTTCTTTAATATTTTGAGGACTTTTAGTCATTCTTTGATCCCGGCTTTTATGACCAATAAAAAATTTTATTTCTTTTCTTTCAGTTAGGAATGTCTTGATTTCCTCTTAATCCCTGAAAGATACTTTCACTGAATGCAGAACAATAAATCACACTTCTTTTTGTTTTTGTTTTTGTTTTTTGTTTTTTGTTTGTTTTTAGCAGTGAAAAGCTGTGCCTCCTTCTCTGGGCTGTACAGTTTCATATGAGAAATGCACAGTACATTGCTTTGTTGTTGGCCTAGTGTTATGTTCTCATTTTTCTCTCACTGAGTTCAAGCTTTTGCTTTGTCTCTGGTTTTGAAATACTTAATCATGATAATCTTGATATAGATTATTTCTTTATTTTATCCTGCTTATGTGCTATAAACTTCTTGAATCTGTGAATTTTGTCTTTCCCTTCATTTGAAAAGATTCTAGTCAACACTTCTAAACAACTTTTGGGCTCCATCCATTTTTTCTTCTCTATCGGGGATTTTGAAGATATGAATTATGTTTTGTTATACTCACAAAATACAGCATAACATAGCATAACATAACATAATCAATGCTTACTTTTTTCAAGCTTACTATATCTTTTCTCTGTTGCTCAAACTGAGTCATTTCTAATTATTTATCTTCAATTTTACAGCTTCTTTCCTCTGCCTTTTTGTTAGAGACTGAGTCTTGTATCCCCCAATTAAACCTCTTACTCCATTGTTTCTATATTTGGAGATGGGCTTTATTTAAGGAAGTAATCAAGGGTAAATGAGATCATAGGGGTGAGAATGTGACCAAACTGACTAGAACTTTGATCTTGGTCTGTCTGCTCTCCAGAACTGTGTTTTAAACTGTATTTTTAAACTGCCATATTTACCATGGTGACTTGATTGGATAAATAGTACTGAAACATAGAGTTCTGCTATAATCAACACCTATGAAAGTGAAATCTCATATATATATATATATATATATATATATATATATATATACATATATGCTACCGTTTATACATTGTGTCAACTTGAGAAGTGTAGCAGCTTAATTAAGTAAGGCAGCAGCTTTACATCCTGGGGTGTACAGCATAGGCATTTACCTAGCCATTGTGTCAATTTGAGAAGGCCAAAAGTTTAACTGAGAGAGCCAGCAGGGAGCCAGGGGTCTTACTTTGTAAACATCCTCATCCTGTGCAAAGGAAGGCAAGGATGTTTGTGGATGCTACACCCACCCTGGATGGGGGGGTGTCCTGTGTGCTATATAAAGGAGGAGAAGAGGCTTGCTCTGCTCTCTCCTTTTACTCTGACTGCTTTTGCTTGGCTGCTGCCTTGAAGTGTTGTTCCTGTGCCATGCCACCCTGCCTTGGAGCCAGCTGATTGTGGACTAAAACCTCCAAAAACTGTAAGCTAAATAAACCTTTCCTTCCCTAGTTTGTGTGTCAGGTGTTTTGTCTCAGCAACAAGTAAAGAGTAACCAAGACAATATATATATATATATAAAAAGAAATTTTCTCTGGTAAATATCCCATTTCATCTTTTATAAAAGATGAAATGGGATATTTACCAGAGAAAATTTCTTTTTTTTTTTTTGCGGCACCGGGGATTGAACTCACAACCTCGCGCTTGCCAGGGCAGGCACTTAAGGCACTGAGCCAAACTCCCAGCCCTGGTTTTTTGAGGCAGGGTCGCACTATGTAGCTCAGGCCGGCCTTGCGCTCGCGTTGTAGCCCAAGCCGGCCTCGAACTCACAACGCTCCGCCTACCTCAGCCTCCCGAGTGCTGGGATTAAAGGCGTGCGCCACCACGCCCGGCTTTACCAGAGAAAATTTCTAAACAAAGTGTTGAAGAACTGTATTCGGAAATGGGATCTCTAGGACATAATTAAGGTTAAAATAGTTCAATTAGGGTGAAGTCTTGGGCTCTGGACTAGTATCCTTATCTGAAGAGACATCAGAGCTCTCTCTCTCTCTCTTTCTCTTTCTCTTTCTCTCTCCATCTCTCTCTCTCTCTCTCTCTCTCTCTCTCTTTCTCTCTCAGTCTCTCTCTGTCTCTCTCTCTGTCTCTCTCTCTCCATTTTTCTGTTTTAACCAAAATCAAGTTGTATAACGATACGGTAAGACACCTGCAAGCTAGGAAGAGAGCTCCTATCAGAAATAGTTGTGTTCAGTAAACACCCACTGAAATATAGTAGCAGACAGCAACTCATAAGTAATGCAAACTTTTGATATAGAGACTCGGTAAGGTGTGGTCTTCATGCTAGACCAACTAATAGAAAAACCATGAATGTAACATGCCTAAGTTTTGGGGGTCTTTAAAAATAATCTAAACTTTGTCAGTTAATGGTTTGATACAATGGAGATTAACTAGCCAATCATTTGAGAGTTCTGAATAAAAAATACCTGTTAATCTATTGTTATTGAGTTTTCTGCATGTATTAAATTTGATAAACATTTATTAATGGTCTCCATTTTCTTTGACACTGTTTGAAGATTAGACATACTTAATATTTTTATTGTATTTCCTTCTTAGACGTATTATAATGATTTCTTTATTATGTCAGAAAAGGAAAAATACCAGTTAGGTGGTATTATGAGTACTGGCTTAGTCTTATTTTTAAAAACTATTCTTCTCTACTTCTAGTATGAGATTTTGTTTGCTTCTATTTATGATACAAAAAAAAAAAGACTATTAGAAGCAAGAAACATAAAGCTTCCCTTTGTCTCTATCTCCACTGATTATTTTCCTGAGAAATAATAGACTCAGGGACTTCCTGAACCCCATGGGTGGTTGAAGGCTTCAGCGTGGCAGCTGGCAAGCCAACTCTCTGCTGGGGAGCAGCAGGGAACCCCAAGAAAGAGCCAGTTAGAAGGATTTATGTTATACTTGTTCTTTCTCTTAAATCAACAGAAAATGATGAAAAGAAGAAATATACTATTTAGCTTGATAAGCAGAAAAAGGAGATTCAAATCACTTGTTCATGAAATAAGGCACCAGAAAATTTCCTTTTGTTATATAGAACGGATTAGCTGTGGCCTACTGGCAGCCAGAGATGCTAAGCTTGTAACACAACGGTATTGGTAAAGAAGAGTTGAATAAGGCCTGACTACCATCACAGCGGCTGTGTGCGTACCATCCCTGTGGACATTCCATGAGCAGAGTGCAGGACTAACTCCAAACACGGCTTGCATTTACTTTTGTATGCGCTGTGGACTAAGTTTTTGAGCATGTTGAAACAAACATTTAAAGGTAAGTCTCATGTTTTCCGCATTTACAGGTTTGTCATAATATTGGGTAATTAAGGATGCTGCTGATGCAATTGTCAAATTAAGCACATCGTATTTTGGTAAATAAATGAACTTTAAGACCATGAGATAGTGGTAAATTCTTGAATCTTAAGAGCGTTCTTAATTTTAACCACTTGACATAGTAAGTCATTATAATATTAACCTGAGACAAATAGTCCAAAGAGAGCAGCTCTGAATACCTAGCAGCCTCAATGAGACATAGGTTGCTATCAGGTCTCAAGGGTACCACTCTGTGGGTTGACACCTTCCCATCCTAAGAGTCAGTTAGTATTGTGCATTTATTGATTCATTTCACAAATATTTATTGACAACCTACAAGAGGCCAAGGAGTACTTTAGTGCTGAGAGTAAAGGGATTTCAAGTCTATACATTCAATAAGTTGTCACTGGATAATTTGCCCCTGCGGAGCTTCTAAACTAAGAAAAAATCTTTGAGGTTCAGGGAAGGTTACACTGACCCTGTGACCTGCTGCTCCTATAACAACACAGCAGCCTTTGTATAGGAATGTGAATCCCTGAAATTTCTGGTGCCTCAAAGTCTGTCTGAGACATGCTTTCTCCATCTGAGTCATGTGGAGAAAAGGCTTATAAATGGGGATCAGTGTTGATGTTGTCAGCAGTTCACTGGGGAGTAAGAAGTGGAAAAGAATCCACAGAAAGCAGGAAAAAAGATGAGATGAGCCAAAGAGCCAACATCAGCATGCACAAGTAGCCAAGGTGCACCTGATGGCTGGGGCTGAGTGGAAACCATCCTTGAGGTAAGTGGCTCAGGACTTTGATGGTTCTGTGAGGGTTCACCAGTGGCTGCATTAGGTACACACATATGGCAAAAGTTCTAAATCAGCTACATGCATGTGCTGCTGGGGTGGCTGTGGACTAGAATAATCTGCCATCCTTTTTCTTCTTTTCCCATTTCCTCCCTTCTACTTCTCTTTTTATTTCCCTCCTTTTGATCCCACCCTATTTTTTCCTCTTTCTCTTTCTCTGACTCTTCTATCCATGAGTGCAGCCCAGGTTTCCTGACAAGGCAGCAGGAGGCTCCAGGAGATGGAAAGCAGAAGCTGCCAACCCTGAGGCTCTGGACTTCTAGCACAAAGCAAGTCGCAGGCAGTGGTATAGCCCCTACTCAAGGGGAGTTGTGAAGTTCTGATCGTATTTGACATGAAACTCCTGTTAATGACATACACATAATACATTAAGTATATAATGTATTGAGTGCATTATATACTATATAATTTTGTAGATGTATGTTTGTCAAAACCTACCTTTGTTGAATAAAAGGTGACCAAAAGTACCACATTAAAACAAGAAGAAAATGTGACATAAGAGGGCAAAAGGCTTTTACTTGAATTAATTTTAAATGCATACAAAATCTACAAGAATGGTTTTAAGAACATCTTTAAGCCATTTACGTGGATGCCTTGGTCACAATATTTTACCACATAGTCCTCATCACTAGAATAGTAAAAAATATATGATTTCAGAAGCTATGAAGAGTAGTTGTTGACTTCACTGGGGACAAGAAGGAGGAATGGAGAGTACCACTAATGGGTGAAGAGTGTCCTTGATGGGGAAAATGCTTAGAAGGACAATGTGGTCATAGGACCGCAAGTCTCTGATTTACTAAAACAATAAATTCTATACTCTCAATGAGTGAATTATGGTACATGAACTATCTTTCAATAAAATTGTTTACCTATAAACAATAGGTGAAGAAATTCAATTATTAATGAATTATTAATTAATAATTAATTTATTCTAAAACTCCATAGAACATTCTATTTAGAGCTGGGCCTAGTGACACCTGCCTGTAGTTCTAGGTACTAAGGAAGCTGAGGCATGAGGATCTCAAGTTCAAGGACACCCTGGGAAACTAACCAAGACCCAGTTTTAAAAATAGGAAAAAAGGAAGAAAGGAAAAGAAAAAGGGTAGGAATATAGCTCAGTGGTACCACAAATATGGGTTAAATTACTCATAGTGAAAGAAAGAAAGAGAATAAAAAAGAAAAGAATCAAAAAGTTCACATAATTGAAAGAATAGCATGATACCTGAATTCTCCAATATGAATTTCATGCTTATGTGAACTGAGGCCTTCTATGTTAGCTTTCTGTCACTTTGCAAAAATCGTGGAAAAAAAAGAGCAGTTTATAAGAGGAAATGTTTGTTTTGGTTTATAGCTTCAGAGGTTTCAGTTTATAGATAGCCCTTCCTCTCTTGTGGGCCCCTGGTTTGTCTCAAGCATATTGCAATATAGCAACGTAAGTAGAGAGATGTAGCAAGTAAAAATAAAAATAAATTGTGGTCTTATGGATGGGATATAATTTGGAGGATAATTTGTACCAATGTCACATGACGTAAGTGTATTTGAAAAATATATTGACTACTTTCAAGGAAAGAAGACTGTAACAAAATAGAATTAATATAAGCCATGTGACTGATTAACCTGCTCTTTATCCTGGGAGCTTTCAGAAGGAGGTGGTTTTCCACCATTTAACATTGGTTCTTTTTTCAGTCATATGTCAGTATTAAATCTTATATTTAAATTCATTTTATATGTTATAATATCCAGAAAACTACTAATAACATATAATCTTAGCAACCAAATCATAGCTGGTACCTTTAGAAAGCTCTAAGTAATTTTTGAATAACATTTTGATTGCTGATATGTGCTGTGAAAAAAACAAAGACATATTATTCTATTATCATGGTAAGAAGCAGAAGTAATTAGAGGCAATGCCCATTTTCTAGTACTGTCTCTATGATTATCTAAACAATTAATCTACTTCAGAACATGTTACCATTTCGAGTAATTCTAGGTTATCAGTACTTTTAAATTAAAATAATTTTTGGTAGTGATTGAATAAATTTTCTCTAAATGAATGGTAAGACATACTCTGTTAGGTAGCAGAGCTTATTTCCTGCAATCACCTGGATGGAAGCCTGAGGAGAGGAAAGCTGATCCCAGGATCCCTGCTGGAAAACTTCCCCGCCACACTCACCCACAGGTTATGGAGGAAGAGAGTGTCTACACAGAAGGTAGAAAGGGAGTTCCATTCCTTACAGGCCCAGGCCTGTCTCATGGGAGCAGAGTACAGGAGACATTAATGACTAGACCTGGAAACAGAGAAGGTCATGCAAGCATGGGGTGCTTCCTGGTGGCTGATACCATCCTGTGTATTCATTTCGCATTTTACTACACTGACAGCTCAGAGGCTGACACACATTTCACCCAGTTTTCCTTGAGGATAAAGGCAATGCAGCCTGTTGCCAGCATTTATTTCATGTTTGAGACTGAGGCAAATCTGACTGGTTTCCGACGTGAAAATACGGTATAAAAACTTCTTGGAGTTACTGCTAAACAGCACTTATAGCAGAAGGGTATATGATGATGAATATTAAATAATTTCTTTTATCATGTAGTCAATTTCAAAGCACAAACCAACACAAGCAGAATATCACATTCTGCACAGAATCACATTTCTCTCTGGGTCTTCTTGCCATCCTTGTCTTACCACAAGTAGCAAATTTTGCAGCAACCTACTGGCTTCTGTTTCCCTCCTAGGACACGTAGCAGTGCCACCGCTGCTAGGATTTAATATTTTCAGCATTGAAAATTGGTTTACTTTGCAAGTGGAATTACCACTACTAAAAACAGTGCTATTCATGAAATGATATCTTTTGTTTCCGAAGCCTATGGATGTACTATGAGTGATGGAAAAATAATAAAATAATCGATGAGTTATGTCAAGGTAAACTTTGCAGACTCAAGAGCCTCTGAGGACCATGCTCTGGCAAAGGGGAAATGCTTGAATAGTGATGAGTGTTTTGAACAGATGTACCTGAAAGGAAACTGCAGCAAGAAGACAACCATGGTGTAGGACTGATGCTGGGTAGAGGGAGGCACAGCCATGAAGTATCACCTCCAACTCATAGGCCCTGCTGGAAATGACCCCAGTCATGCAGAACTGAGCTGCTTGAGTACTTTTTAACTTTCAGACATGGGACCCCACTGGTCAGGTGTCTAATTCTCACTTTACTGGATAATGATCTCTAAAAATCTGAAACCAAATTTTTTCCTTTTCCTAGAGAACTTAACATGAGAAGTGCCGTTTATAGGGAGAGACCATCACCAGAGTTTAAAAGCATAAATTTTGTGTGGCTTTCCTTAGTTTTATTTTTCTTAACTCCCTTTGTTTTCTTAACCTCCATAATCCTTTCTTACTCTTCTCATATGATTTAAATGTTATAATTTTTGCATCAGATGTATTTTTTTTTTGTTTGTTTGTTTGTTTGTTTGCGGCACCGGGGATTGAACTCACAACCCCGCGCCTGCCAGGGCAGGCGCTTAAGGCACTGAGCCAAACTCCCAGCCCAGGTTTTTCGAGGCAGGGTCGCACTGTGTAGCTCAGGCCGGCCTTGCGCTCGCGTTGTAGCCCAAGCCGGCCTCGAACTCACAACGCTCCGCCTACCTCAGCCTCCCGAGTGCTGGGATTAAAGGCGTGCGCCACCACGCCCGGCTCTGCATCAGATGTATTTTTAAGCCACAATAAACTGCTTACGACCCATGATATGGTGCAAATCACTAAAAAAAAGTGAAACTTGTGAAGTGTTTGCAGCAAGAGCACAAAAGTAGAAAACCTTCACGTATTGCATGTGTGTACATGTGTGCAAATGTGTACAATGCTATTTCAACTTTATCTATAAATATCTATCTAAAGCTATCAGTAATATTTGAGAGTTTGTAAATCACTACTAAGAGCTTATAAGTATCCATATGTAAATTTTGTGGTTTTTTAAAATTTTTTATTTTATTTTATTTTATTTTATTATTTAAGAGAAAAAAAGAGACACATGTAAGAAAGACAAAAAGCAAAAGAGACAAACAAATGACTAGAGTAAATGCACAACAGTAACATTGGAGGTTTACAAAACAGGATAACAGAAACTTGACAATGGTTGCAATATTGCGTATCGTTGTCTTCAAAATGGTTGTTTACATTAACAGATATAGACATGTAAAATTGATCTAATCATATCAGTATTAACTGTTCTTTCTCAATAACTGATACATTCAGCAGTATGTTCGCTTTAGTTGTCTTACATATACATATATACAGATTTATATTTTTTCCTTTTCCCTTCCCTCTTTCCCCCTTTTCCCTTCCCAATTACTTTTGCTCTTTGAGCTGTTTTTTACCCTTACATAGTATTTATTAAAGATTTTGGATCATATATACTTTTTCAGTTTCTTACACTAGGGAGACAATATAGTGTTTACACATGTGGGTTTGATTTATCTCACTTGTGAGTATGGTCTTAAGTTGTGTCCATTTACTTATAAAAATCTCAAAGCAATCTTTCTTAATAGCTGAGTAGTACTCCATTGCATAAAAATACCACATCTTTTTTATCCGTTCTTCGATTGATGGGCACTTGGGTTGTTTCTAGATCTGGCTATTACAAATTGGGTTGCTATAAACATGGGTGCACAAATATCGCTGTGATATGATGTTTTCAGTTCTTCTGGGAAAATGCCCAGAAGTGGGATAGCTGGGTTGAATGGGATCTCTAATCCTAGCTTCTTGAGGAATCTCCAAGCTGACTTCCACAGTGGTTGCACCAGTCTACACTCCCACCAACAGTGGAGAAGAGTTCCTTTTTCCCCACAACCCCTCCAGCATTTGTTGTTGCTTGATTTTTTTATCTTGGCCATTCTTTCTGGAGTGAGATGGAATCTCAGTGTTGTTTTAATTTGCATTTCATGAATGACCATTGATGTTGAACATTTTTTCATATATTTATTTGCCATTTGTATTTCTTTCTCTGAGAAGTGTGTATTCATCTCAGATGCCCATTTTTGGATTGGGTCCTTGAATTTTAGGGGCCTGATTTCTTTTAATTCTTTATATGTTTTAGATAGACGTCCTCTGTTTGATGAACAATTGGCTAAGATATTTTCCCAGTTCGTGGGTTTTCTTTTCACTCTGTTGGAGATTTCCTTTGACATGCAAAAACTTTTTAGTAAGATGAGATCCCAGTGGTTTTTCTGGGAAGTGTTTCCTGTGCAATTTGATTTTTGTGGTCAATTTACCCAAATATGAAGATTTTCCAATACAACTTCATAATCTAACACAATTTCTTACATGGAAATTTTAAATTAATGCTGAAATAATTCTAGCATTAATGGAATATATACTTGAGCAGATAAGATCTGTGACCATGAAATTATATAAATATAATTTTCTGAATGCCCAAGCAAATTTGTGAACAGCTCCATGTTTCTGTTATTTTTTCCTTTCTCTGGGTATAGGGAGAAATCCTGCTTTCAATGGAAAGCAGCAATTCTCAAAGCAGAGGCCTTATGCAATTGAACTTGTAGATGAATTAGAGCAATAACTATATTTTTGTCTGCTTCCTCATGTACAAATTGTTCCTTTCTAAACAATCTCAGGGTTTGCTGTGAAGTTAAAACCAGGGAAGTAAGTTATCATTACCTGTAAGCACTATGCTAACATAAGACACCAGATTATTAATAAAAAGTGGTAATTCAAAGCTTATCATTCTCAAATAAATTAAATATGTACAGGCAGAACCAATTTCCATATAATGAAAAAATTTGGAATGTTTGACTCATGCAGTAGAAGTTCCTTTCCACAGTACATTCATTCTGATTCTAATTCTCTCTTTCTCTCCCTCTCTCTCTCTTCTCCCTCTTCCTTTTTAAAAGCACAAATACTCTTAGAGCTGTCATACTTTCATGATAATAGCTTGACAGAATCTTTCTTCGAATGTTCCTGAATCAGCTTATTTCAAAAAATTATTACACAGATTATTAAAGCAAATGCAATTCCTTCTCAATTTTAGTAATACGTTTGCTTTATCTAATTTTAAAATAAGTTCAATGGCAGCTTTAAAATTAAATTTTACATGACATCTTAGCACCCATTGGACAATTGAAAAGGAATGTTGGTGAATGAATTAAGTTATCAAAACTAAGATGTCAAGAGTTTTCACTTAGCAAAATGAAATCCATTTTCAATTTAGGGAACATAGGGTAAAAGAATCGTAGATCTGGAAAAAAAATAAGGAATGACCTGGCACATCCTTGTAGTATAGAAAGAATTTTATAATAATAAACAAGGAGATCTCATTTTCTAGTCAAACCCCAGTCATTCAGAAAACCGAAGTGCAGTGAAAAAAATCTCTGAAATCGAGGTAAGAGTATGATATTCAATGACATTGTTATTGCTTTGATTGACCAATGTATTTAAATTTATTTGTTTTATAGCTATCTCATGTTTAAATCCATATTTTTCCATAAAAACTGAGGCAGATTGACTAAATTAGCGATGTGATGTTGAAGACTCAATACAACTATTGGATGTGAAGTTTAGAGTAAAGGAGAACAATAGTGGATTTCGATATCACAGGGTAACCTTAATGAGTCTTCCTTCCAGTGATACCAAAATGTTCCAATCAAAGTGAACAGTAAAATTAAACATGAAGTATATTTAACACGTTTATTAAATATGTAAATAATACATAAGTATAAATAGTGTATTTACTGAAATGAAATAAAATGGCATATTCCTGGCAGTGATTTTAAGTTTAGAAATCAAGACCTTAATTGCTCAGTGTTGGCAAATGAATGTCTTTCTCTTTCTCTTCCTAATCCTTGTTTTATCAAGTTATTTTTATAAACAAATCAAGACTAATTTTAAACATTTCTAATCTTAAAGCAGCTAATTATTAGCAGGAGCACAAAATGAAGGTTTGCAGTATGTCACAGTTAACTATGTTATTTTATTTCATCATGGTAAACTAAGAAGCTGGGTGTTATTTTGTTACTTTTTTTTTTGTACCAGGAATCGAACTCACAACCTGGCACTTTACCAGACAAGTGCTTGAGCTGCTGAGCTAAATTCCTGGCCCAATTTTGGCACTGCCAGAATAAGACAGAGCTATCAAAGGTTACAGAAATTCCCTTTCTCTCTGACTCACTGTGGAGGGAGCAAAGCCTAGACTGGCACTCTACATTTTGTGGTGGATTAGCTAATAGTCAACTTGTAAATCCTGCTGAATTGAATCAGTATGGTGCTGGGTGTGGAAGGCACACCTGAGGATTGTCGCCAACAGCATAGTAAGAACTAGAGAGGAAGATAGTGGGCTGTTGATTCTTCCTGGAAAGCTCGTCACATAGGCTTTCCTGATAAAAATTCAGCTATTTTCATGAATGAAGGGGTTCGGATCCTTTCTGTCGCTGTAGATGGCTGTAGTTCTTTTTGAGGAGCTCTGGTCTTTACTTTGAGCATCCCTTCCTGGTTCCAGTGCAGATCTATCGGCCTGCTGGCACAAATCCTTCACTCCACAGGCACAGACTTTCTGGCTTTCATCACTGAACTTTGAGTCTTCCCAGTGCAGATCCTTGACACAGACTTGCGAGACCTTGTCGTGGACTCTAGGCCTCCAACTGGACTCTTGCAGGACATTGTTTTAGGATTCAGGCCATTAGCTAGATTCTTTGAATGTCTAGTGTGTGGACAGATCTCTTGCACTTTTCTGCATTTGAGTCTTTGCATGAATATTAGAAATGATCCTATAAATTATATGCCTGTATTAAATTGATTCCCCTGTAAACCCTCACTGTAACATATTTGGAATTTTTACTTAATGTCTTTTGTTGACACTACCTGGGTCAGTAGCTCTCACTCATTCTGATCTCTAGAACAATGCTATTAAAATTTATTGAGTCTACTAACCACTGTGGTTTATGTAATCTGTATCGGTTAACTTTACCACAAAATAATTTAAAATTTAGAAAAATTCAAAATATTCAAAATCAGTGTTGGCAAATGAATGTTTGTCTTTCTCTTTCTCTTCCTGATTCTTAATTTAAAAATTTAAAAATAACAACAAACTTGTTAACATGTTTAGAAAAATAGTGAATTTTGTGACACCTGATTCCCAAAATGAATTTTCTGACACCTAATTCCCAAAACAAAATAATCATGGAAAAGAGGAATGATTTAAAGTTTCCACAATTCTCTTTAATATTTAATTTGAATGAAGACAGTGGGATTTAAAAATCAGCATTTACTTTCAAATGTATTACAGTATATTCCTTTTGTTAATGTATATACCAAAATAAAATCTAGTATCATGAACACACTTCTCGGAGAAGACTATTTTGTTTTGCTTTTAAAATAATTGTAATAGTGTGTACACTACTATTATCAACACAGTGTTAATAACAATGAGAAGTTTCTTAAAGATTAGCTGAAAGTGTGGTACTAAAATTATATCAATAAAATTTTCATATATGTGAGAGAATGAGAATTTAGAGGAAATGATCCTAATGTTATTAAGAAAATAATTCTGATCTTAGAAGAACCCAGAAAGTATATCATCCCTACCTTAAGTATTGGTAGATCATGTTTTGAAAACTACTAACTTCTAACATTAAATCATCTTTATGAGTGTGAATTTTAATGACTGTATAATATTCTATTCTAAAAAATCTCAGTTGTAATCTTACACTTATTATTTACATTCCAGTTTTTGTTTTTATAAATAGTTCCATAGATTTTTTTTTCCATGTTTTTAGCAATGTATTTAGGTTTAATGAGTACAGATCTCCTTCAGGCATGTGATTCGTACAGTCAAATTTCTTTCATAGATATTACAAAAATGTTGCTATCAATATTCTTGTACACATCTTCAGGTGAACAAAGATATCAAGTTCTGTTAAGTATATATACGTGTCCTTTGATTCATGGTGGTGTTATATCCTGACATATCCATCGTAATTTGAAAACATCGTAAGTAAAAAATGCACTTAAATACTGGGGGTATCTAGGATCATAGTGTGGCTGATTCTGCCTTAAAAATGTTTAGCTCACTTACTTTATCTCATATTTAGGCAAAATCATCTAACACAAAGCCTAATTTGTACACAGTAGCCATG
The DNA here is from genome assembly GCA_004363535.1 of Dasyprocta punctata. NCBI lineage: Eukaryota > Metazoa > Chordata > Mammalia > Rodentia > Dasyproctidae > Dasyprocta > Dasyprocta punctata. The sequence goes on along the minus strand of RJWM01007506.1, from coordinate 15,256 downwards.
TGATTGCATGCCTAACATGGAACTGTAATACCTGCTGCTGCCTGGGTGGAGAAGGAGATCATTATATTGTGTATCACCATTCAAGCAAAAGATCAAAATGCAAAATTTGAAGTATGATTTCTACTCAATGCACATCACTTTCAGATCATCATAAACACAAGAAACTGTAATTCATAACTTCAAACCAGTTTTCTTTACCTGACTGGACTCCCTGCGGCATGGAATCACACACTTTCTGCACTAGTAGGTGCTTCCTGATAGTACCAGAGGCAGCTGTCTAGGTGATCCTCCAGCCTTAAGGCCTGAGAGTTCTAGTTGCATCACCTTCTTGGTAGCACTTGTATTTTTAAAGCATTTTTCTCCAATATTAATTAATCTGGTATATGTGCAGTGATATCCTTTGATTCTTATAATTTTTGTTTCCCTAGTGACTAACAGACGACCAGTTTCACATCTTTTTTAAAAATTGTGTATTTTAGCTTATGGGATGTCTATTTAAGTGCTGTTCTTCTTTCTATTGAATTGTCCACTTTATATTATTTATCTCTTAGAGTCCTTCATGGATTCTAGAGATGAGTCTCTAGCTAATTGCATGTTTTTGTTTGTTTGTTTTATTTTGTTTTGTTGTACTGGGAATCGAACTCATGATCTCGTACTTGCCAGGCAGGCACTGTGCTGCTTAGCTATATACCTGACTCTGATTATATGTATTGAGAATATCTCTTTTACCCATGGAGATGGCCTTTTCAATATGTTAATTCCTTTTGAAATTCTTTAGATATATCACAGATTTTTCTTCTTTTTATAATTAAGAAATTTACCCTAACTAAAGATGAAGCTGACATTCTCTTGTATTTTCTAAGATAGGTTTTATTTTAATATAATTTTGTGTCTTTCCATTTCCATAATAAATTTAATTTTGTCAATTTATCTTAAACAAACTTGATTGAATTTTGGATTTGCATTCAAATCAAAATAATTTATAGATTTGGAGGTAACTACTTTTTCACAATATCATATCTCTCAAGCTATGAATGCGCAATTAAGAAATTTACTCCTTTTTCTCTAGATTTAATCCTAGTGTTTGATACTGCTAATACAACAGTAAATGACAACTGTTAGAAGTAGTTCCAATTATTCTTGCTAGTGTATAAAACACTATTGATTTTATGTGATCTTATGTGAAAAAGCCTTGTTAAACCAAGTTATTAGAACAGTTGCCCCTTATTCACTGGAGACACATTCTAAGACTCCTGGTAGATGCTTGAAGCGCCTGAGGACTGAACACTGTATGCACTACGTTGTTTTCCAGGACATCGGTAGCTATTGTAAAGTTCAATTTATAAATTAGACACAATAAGAAATTTGCAATGACTGAAAACATAGTCCAATTAAATAGCACACTGTAATAAGTGTTATGCAACTATTCTCTCTCTGTCTCTCTCTGTCTCTGTCTCTCTGTCAAAATCTTCCTTTACCATATTTCCTCCCCCATCTCCTTGTGCTGATGCCAGAAGATGTAATGCACACATGCTGAGAAGAGGTGGGTTATGTAGGTACTGTAATGTGTGAATTTGCATTAGATATTATATTATTGGCCTTGGGGTGACTGATCAGAAGGAGTATTATGTGACAGCCCTGGCTCACTGAAATATGACAGTGTTGATGGTTGGGGTTGTTGAAGTTGATAACCTTTTTTGCTGAAAGTTTTAGGAAAAAATTTGTAATCAGAAATTGTCTTTACCTTTTTACTCATCAAAGTGTTGCTATAGAAGTTATACTCCTCCAGTGATTTGCAGGTCACTTAAATGTTATATTCCTTGAACAGGTTGCATTCTGTAAATAATATTTAATGTTTGTGCAATTCAAAGCAATTTGGTAAATTTCAGTAATGTCCCCATTGTCTATTGTACCTTTAGTTCTATTTCACCTTCCTTTTCCTCTATAGATAACTAAATAAGTTCTTTCAATTATTCATGCCAACACTTCTCCATGGCCTTCATTACAGTATTTTCTTCCACTTTATCAGGCGCGTTGGCCTCCACCAATTGTCTTCATCTGTGTGAATGATTTTTCTAACTCCTCCATGCACCCTGGGAAGTCGTTAAAATCATTCATGACTTTATTCCCTAAGTTCTTGCAGCAGGCACTTACAGCTTCTGGTTATAATTCATCCACTGCAGCTTTGATGGATGTGACCGCATCTGCAGTAGTGAATGATTTCCAGCACAGTGTTATGTCCAGATTAGACTCTGCATCAATTGTTGGTAGACTGCAATCTAATACCAGTCAGTTGTATGAGACCTTAGCAAACTACGTAATGCCCAGGTCAGAGGCCAAAGCCATGAAGATATATTTGGAGGTGAAAACACAAACTGGACATTTTTGTTTTCATAGCAAACAGACTCAGGGAGGTCAGATGTATTGCCTATATTAATAGGAATTTAAATTTTAACCTTTTTTTCTTGCTTTTGGGGTAAAACATTTGTGGAACCACTCCATAAATAAGATGTTTCTTATCCACATTTTCTAATTATCTTGCCTAAGTATGGAGTGATAATTTTTGTTTTCTGTTTTTCAATTTTTATTAGTGCATGTTTGCAGTACATAATGTTCACATTTATTGCAGGGAATTGGTACATGTATGTATCACATCTTAATTCTCTTTATCCCCTTTCTTCCACCTCTTATTTATTTTGTCAGTGTCAGGTTCATTTATTTATAATCCAGTATGGACAATATGTCTAAAAGAGTATCTTAATTCAGTATAATCATCTTAATGTGTTGTATGTATTTTGGCCTATAAGTCTGGTTGTTCATCTGTGTTTATAATAATGAACATCCTTTTTTTTGTAAAGTGTGGGTTCTTTGTTCCTTACAATACACTGAGCTTTATCATACCCTGTTGTGTTCTTGCTAATACGAGAGTTAAGTTCCAAGTTTAATGCCCTGGGTCATCCTCTGCACTTTTGGAAACCTAGATTCTAATGAACATCTTACAGAAAAGCTTGGTTTCATCAAAATTAAAGACTTTCTTTGGGGAGGATCTATTCTTCTTAACTTCCCAACATTGCTGGTGACAGCTTCTTCATTGGCAGGCAGAACTTCACCAGTAATATTGCATTTTTCAGTACAAACTTGTTCCTGAATCTGCATAATCACTGTTTCCTTGAAGAAATGGTTCGTGTCACTCATTTCAGGGTTCTTTTGCAGAGTCTTCCTATAGCCTCCATGCTTTCAGGAACAACACATTGCTGTCCATGGGACACCATTATCATTGTTGTTTATGGCATCCTTCACATATATAATGCCTTTTCCATCTTAGCTTAGCAACTGTCAAGTCTTGTGGTTGTAATTTATGATTTGAGGAAAGACAGCAAAACTAGCACAAATTTTCTTTTACTCACATCACAATTTTTAACTTAGAAGATTTTTTCTTACCTTAGATCCTAGCAACCTCAGCATTTGATTCTTGGCATTCCAAATCACCAGCATCACTATTTTGGGGACACTATTTATTAAAAAAAAATAGTCACTTGAACCCAAGCAATGTGATAGATACCACAATAGACAATCTTTGCCTTTAATCCCAGCACTCGGGAGGCTGAGGCAGAAGGATTGCTTTGAGTTTGAGACCAGTCTGGGCTACAAAGTGAGTTCAAGGCCAGTCTGAACTGCATAGTGAGACCCTGTCTATAAAATGGGGCTGGGGATTTAGCTCAGTGGCTTAAGTGCCTTCGTGACAGGTGTGAGGTTATGAGTTCGATAACTGCTACAAAAAAAAAAAGAATGAAAAAAAGCACCACAATAGGCAATCTGATAAATAAGAAGGCTGTGAAGCGACTCATAGAGGGTACCATTTATAACATGCTTAACAGGAGAAAGGGATGATAACTGTTCACTTTGCACTAGACACAAACAAACCACATGAGCAAAGAAGCTATCCTGGACCAGCAGATCCCAAACTGGAGGTCTGTTGTAACTTCCATGCTATCTTAACCTTGTAGTATTATTAGTTAGGTAATGTATAAGGATTTTGTTGTGCAGCAAAATCTGGCTGATATACCTCTGAATAAAGTAACATCAACATTGGAAGAAGGAGATACATATACTGTTATAAAATATTTAAAATACAAATTATAAAATATTCTTTCTCAATATTTAAACTGAGTAAAATCAAAACTCTAGTTCTAATTTATAATTCTGAAAAAAAAGAAGAAATTATAGATTCAAATCTGACAGTGAATATAGAATCTAGTAAAGGAAAAAGAACAGATATGAATACAAGACACTTAAGAAAATATCACCTAAATGCATTTGGTAATTAGACCATCAATAGTAACATAAATTGTAAAGATTTCTAAAAACAATCATGTTCATTAAGGTTAAGACTTTTTCTACACTTATGTGAAAAACGTGCATTGATATACTGAATGACTAATAAGTGGTGCAAGCTGTAATGGAGACACCCAAAATTAATACTTAAAGGTTTTATTACAACATTTGGCAAAGACGAGTGGATCTTTTACATTTGTAGAATACTGTAAAGAGATGGTACACTATGTTGTATGAATGGAATTCTAAGGGATGAGAAGAAATGTCTTCAGTGATCAGACTTTAGACCACATTGTATGTTTAGTGATATTTTCTCCTTCTTACAGGTGACTAAGTTTTACTGGTTTCTTGATGCTCAGCATAAGTAAGCCACCATGACTTACCAGCCCAGTCACATTCAATACAATACAGCAAGAACAAAAACATACCTCTTCTTACCTTGTTAGCAAGACGCTACCTGTATTTACTTCCCAGTCCTTGTTTAAATGTGGGTTATTAGACAGAGGTAAGCTTAAAAAAAAAAGGGTCTTAAAGTAATTGACGTTAGAAAGGTTCCAAATCAGACTTATTTCTAACAGTATCAGAGAGATCGTGATTGAAAGGCTGGGAGAGCACAGGTTAATAGGGGCTACCTGATGTGAAGGTTTATTGAGAACCAGAAAAATACAGAAGAGACCTGAACCAGTTCTGTGGAGACAAAGAGATCATGGTGAATGAAAATGATTTCAGGTCATTTCACTGTGTGTCATTAACTGCAGTTTTAATTTGGCCCCTCGGAAAGCTGTCCTCAACATACCTCTTAGTATTTGACACACTGATTGTTTCAGACTAGTTTTCCTTGGAGTGTGGTACTGTTCTAAGACATTACAAAGAGCGGGTACAGGGAAGCATATCCAGCTGGACTGACTATGGAGTTTCTCCTGGTTGATATTTAATACATCTCATTTTGTTTTGTATCTTCATCTTTTAATAAGAACTCAAGAAAGGCTGCTACAGAAATATCAGCATTCTGAGTAACACTATTAGACGCACCATTAATTTGTCTTTAACCTAACTCTGATTTTTTATACTATTTAAACCACAGTCACAAAAATCACTGCCAAATTCCTTTTGTAAACATCACTTATTAATTTTCTGGTTATAGAAGAAAATAGTAACACTACTTTTAAACAGAGATTTTGATTATTGTTTTCTAAAACCATCTAAAATAAATCTCACCAAAATCTGTCTATGATATGAATATCCATCTTCAGAAGTCATTGAAATTTGTAATATTCACTCAAACTCATTCTCTGACCTTTCTGTTACATATAATAACAAGAAAAATGACTCTCTAAAGAGAATATTCTCATTAAATGCCACATCCTATTATAGTATTTGATTTTTAAAATTAGTGAACTCTCACTTCAACGTTTCACTAACAAGTGGCTAATGCTTGAAAATTATAGAAATGACCTTTCTTGCCCTGCATTAATTCCAGACAAACAAGTGTTTTACACATACCAATCTCAGACTGCAACTGCTATCTAAAAAACTGCTAATAAATAAAATTTAGAGACTTTGATTTTAAGTAATCTGTGTGGAATAGATCAAGAAATATTACATATATATTTCAGGAGAAAACCAATTAAACCTATCACATGATAAACAATGATGTCCTATCATACCTGCCATCAAAACCAATCAACTTAATTTGTAATAGACTAGCATGCATCTATTCAGTATGTTGTATGAACAACTGAACCAATACTAACAAATTAATCGCACATGAAAGATATTTGGTTGTTTGTGAAGTCACTGTATTCAGGATGAAAAGTCTTCTAAACTGTTATACCTACACATTAGATCATGCATCAAAGTCAGAAGGAGAAATATCTATAATATTCTTTATGCAACATTTTCTGAATATTTGTACTCATCTTACACTTCTGATAGTATCTTTCGGTAATTTGAGGAAATACTATAAACTTAAAAAGCAAATGAAGCTTCCTTGATAGCTTTGTTGATGTGCACTGAGTTCTTTACTTTTCACTGAGATTTTTGTCTAAAAATTAAATATGAAAGTATCAGGAGTTTCACTATTTGTTTTGCATATAAGTCAACCACGTGGAGAATTTACTTAGGTCTCATTTCATTTAAACATCTAAAATTACTTTTGAAAGGCAATGCCAACCCTGAATGTTTTTTTTGTCACTTTGGAGGGAGATATCAGTACTGTGTCAATAATCTGAATTATGATTCATAAAGAAGACTCATTATTCTATCTTGAGGAATTGAAGAAGGTGTAAATTGGAATATTTTTATTTAATATTTTAGCTCCCCAGAGCTGAATGAAGAAATAGAACATGCCGTCTCACCCATAGTACTTGTTGCTCAGGGACCATAGGAGCTGGTGTGAATAAATAGGTGTCCAACACCTTTAATAAGGCAAATGAGAGCAAATCAAAATCAGCATTTATTTATTCATATTCTCAGCTAATATTTATTAAATGTCTTTTGTATTCTCAGCATAATGAAAAGTATACATAAATTTGCAATCTAATAGGTTTCCATATCAAATATTCCATTCAGTATATGGTTTTGATTTAATCTACTCACCTAAGCTTCATTTTACTGTAAAACCAAAACATAAAACATGAAACTAGTAGTATTCTCACAAATTGCATGTGTGTGCAAGTGTAAAGCACAAGACCTCAAACATATAGGGTGTATGATTTCTTTGTTTGATGGACTGTGTTAAAGATCTATGAGCACTTGGGCCATTATTGTCCTAATACAAACTTTATATTAGTACTTTCTAATCATTTAATTTAATCAAATAGAACTTAAAGAGTATTGTTTTATGTACATGTGCACATAATGTAAATATAGATTTAAAATAGATGTTATAATTTGGTAATTTTATTATATTCATGTTTAAATTTATTTATATTTATAAATTATTATAATAATATACAATAATTATAATTTTATAAATTATTTATAATTTGTCTAAGGTCAACAAAATATTTAGTGATTGTTTTACTTTTATCCATAATAAAATCTTACTGCTGAGAGCTTGGAAGAAATTTTCTGTATACATGTATATTGAATACTTTCTTATGTCATATTTCTCTACTGTCTTTTTGTCTTTTGGTATATCAGATGTTTAATTTCATTGATTTGAATTTTTAGTAAGACAAATATTTATTAAATGTTTATTAATATGTATGTATATAGTTCACTCTCGCTGATTACATCCACTCATTCCAAAAATAGTCCACTCACTCCAAAAATAGCCCAATTCAAAACATGAAAAATATGTGTGCTCCATTAAGACACAGGTCCTACCTACTTTCAAGTTATACACAGTATTTTTTAAAGAGACAGATTATAACCCACATGTACAAACTGGTGATTTTTGTAGTTTTTATCCTCATAGTGAATTGGAAAGTATTCTGACACTTGCTGGTCAGTAAAAACTGACAGTACAACAGGCTGTAAGATTCTGAATAACTGCATGCATAATTTTACTAAGAAAAATGTCCAAAATTAAATAGCAATTGATAGTATAAAAGGCTCTCACATGAAGATAATGTCATTCTTTTGCCAACACTTGCCTGAAAAAACTGAATTGGTAAAAAAAATGTTGAACAAGGTTTTTTTCTTAAATATTACTGTCATTATGAAGCATACTTCATTTCTAAATTAATTAAGACAAGCACTTCAGGTACACTACCGAATTCATTAGTAAAAGTAGTATATGGAGGATACATTAGATTTTGTCAAAGGTCTAAGTTCAACAAAATATTTACTGATTGTTTTACTTTTATCAATAATAAAATCCTACTGCTGAGAGCTTAGAAAAATTTTTCCATATACATATGTATTGAATATGTTCCTATGTCATATTTCTCTACTGTATTTACGGGCAGCTTCTTATAACCTATTAAATACAGTCATGATTGGATGGATGAAATGTTTTCCTTTTTTCATTATTTATAATAACACAGTTGTAATATCACTGAAGTAGTCATCTTTATACATAGTGTTTCCATTTTCTTGAAAAATATTTTTGGAAAAGTCATTGCAGGGGTGAACTTATTGGATACATTACCACACTATATATTCTCCTGTACAAATAACTGTTACAGCTTTTTTTTTTGTTCACATGCTAATAATTTCATTGTGTTCAGGTGATAAATTCTTCATCATTTCTGTGATAAAGAATATTTCAATGTTCATTATTTATTTTATTCACTCTCATATAAATTAACTGCTCAAATTTACTTGAAGTTATATTTGATAATTAGTTTGCAAGCAATATTTATAAATGAAGACAGTACTTTATATACTTTATATATTATCAGTAAGTGTAACAGCTTGTTACAATGTTTTCAACAGAAAAAGACAGTTTCAAGTGCTTGAGACCACAATTCTGGGGATGTTACTTAGCTAAAATCTGCCTGAAAGATCATCTAAATTTTAAGAATTGAGAAAAAAATCTATATTTGTTTATATTAATTATATGCTGTCAAATATATGTTATTTTAACATGTTTTGTGTATATATTTTAACAGTTAAACTTAAAATATTGATGTGTTGCATATATTATTTTTCTAATATAGAAACTGATACATAGCAGGTTCCACTGTGAGGAATGCTTGTGTTTGTCTACTTTATCTGTCATATTATATGTATTATTATAACTGTGCTGCTAGCAATATAACAAATGAATGAAGCACTGTTGCGTAAATCTTATGGAAAGGACGTTATCTTCTAACTGCCCTCTTCATAATGGTTTGTATTCTTGTCCTGCACAGTGGATCTTGCCTGTCATTTGCAGCTTTGAGGTGTCTACAGAAGCCATAGCATCACTGGAGAACAAAATAGAGAAAAAAAGAATCTGCAACACAGATTTCTCATGAAGAGGTTAGAGGTGCTACAGGAAAAGGGTGGAGAAGTAGCAAACGGAACAGCAGCCAAAGGGATGAAAGAAGATCTAAGGAGGACAGGAAATGGGAGGTATTTGTCGTTAAAATAAATGATAAAAACTGAAGCAAACACCTCCACAGAGATTTATCTTGAAAAGACTAAAGGGTGTCTCTGGAAGGGACAAAACAGAAATTCATATGCAAAAGGAAATGATTCACCAGAATAAGCTGAAGAAGATGAAAAATCATGTGATTTGGAACAAAATCTCAAAAAAGAGAATATGATGTGGAATCCAGGAGGCATTGGGAATGAATAGGCTACTCAAAGCAGCCTGGAGATGTGTGTGGTCTGAGTTGCTTCTTTGGGGCTGTGGGAAGTTGAAGATGTGCACACTGGATGAGCCTGACTTTCCCAATGAGGTGATTTGATTGCAGGATGCCCGAGGAGTTTACAAAATGAAAGAAAGGAAGAGGTCCCCCAGCAAGTGACATAAAATTATTGATGAGGATAGAAAATGCCACATGTAGTGGGCATGAATTTACAGCATGGACTGGTTTCCAAGGTTATGGGATTTCTTCAGCACTACAGAAGTTATAATTTGTGTCCTGCTGCCCTGGTAATAGAAGCAATGACCATAGACGACAACTTGATTTCTAAAATAGAGATCTGCAAGAGAATTTTTCTATGAAAATATAAGGAAGAAAGGTTAAATGAAATCATTTCGTATAATCATAGTGTCGGGTTGATAAAGCATGGGAATTAATTGAAGAGATTAATGTCTTGCGTAGAAATGAAGACGATAACGGGAATAGTGCCCACTAAGGTATGCAAGGAGGGAAGGCTTGAGGCTTACTGAACTGCAGGATTCGGATGCTCACTCTTATCCAGTTGCTGGGCCTTGGTGTCCAGGTGTCAAGATGCAGGTCCTTGAACATGTCTGACTGAAGAGAAATACATTTGGAGATGAGAGAATTGCAAGTTTGGCCTCATAATGCTAAAATTCAAACCATAGCCTAATCAAGTCAAATAACTTTTGGCTGAGGTTTGCAAAGCAAGTTGCCCAAGGCCCTCATGTTTCTTGTCCCCAAGTTACTTTGTCCTAAATGTCCTCCATTACTTCCTGCATTTTCTAGCTTACTCCTGTGTTTTTAAATATCACTTGCATACAGTATCCAAGGACTTTACAGAAAGATAGATACAGAAAGTCACAAAAAAACATTAATTCAATAACACTGAGCAAAAAAAATAATAATAATTTAAAGGATGCTACAGCCGGGCGTGGTGGCGCACGCCTTTAATCCCAGCACTCGGGAGACTGAGGTAGGAGAAGCGTTGTGAGTTCGAGGCCCGCTTGGGCTACAACGCAAGCGCAAGACCGGCCTGAGCTACATAGTGCGACCCTGCCTCAAAAAAGTAGGGCCGAGAGTTCGGCTCAGTGGCTTAAGCTCCTGCCCTGGCAGGTGCGAGGTTGTAACTTCAATCCCTGGTGCCGCAAAGGATGTTACAAATCACCCTGGCAAAATAAGCAAAGGAATGTAGAATCCTAACTCACCTGAATCTAAATTTGTAACTTAGATTTTCTCATGTGGTGTACAATGGTCAGCCTTCTTTCCTAATTTTGTAAAACTCTGAAAACATTGGATAGATTGTGTCTAGACCCAGAAACCAGGGCCAAAGTCCTAGGAACCTCACTTTGAAATACACCTCTTGAGCATCTAACATCTCCATGGTTTCTTTAGCACATATGTCCCCATTATTGGTCATCCAAAGCAAAGATGATAATGTTTCAGTACTATTCCCAGTATTCAAAGGAGCCACGGAGAAATTACAGATTGTGCAATCTCAAATTATTATCCCTCCTTTTAAATGCAAAATAAGGCTATTTTTTTCCTCCTCCAGTTGCCTATAACTTCTTGTGACAGAAACACAGTGTCTATTTCTTTTAAATGTGAACTCTCCCGGAAAGTTGAAAGTGTACTAGAGAGTTTGGGAATTGTGTGTCGGTTAAAAGCCACACATTGGTGAGCTCTCCTGCAGGGAATGAATAGACCAATAAGGGAGCCTCCTTGCAGTGGGAAACAGCAGCCAGCCGAGGCCTTGGCCACCACAGCAGTGTGCCCAGTGGCTCACCTCTGAAGGTTTTTTGACTTGATAAAGCCACCGCTGTGCTGTTTAAAGTTAAAAACTAAGCATTCCTTGGACACCGTCCTCTCCAACTTAGAAGCTGAACATCAACTCTCAATGCTAGGAAACGGGCAGCTGAAACAATCAAGAATCTAACTGTAGATACATTTCCCTGAATAATATTCTCTTTCTCTCTGCCCTTCCTTTAACTGGAATTCTTCCTCCAAATTATTTTCTGCCAGAGCTGCTTAGCTTTCGCTTTGTTTTCATGAAATGTACCTTGGTGAACAGGGATTTTTTTAACCTGCTCTGTGTGCTTTCTTCTCTTGCTAACATTAGGGTTTGACAGAAATTTGGGGACTGGTTGGAGGCCGGTAGGACTGAGCATTGCACACCCTATTTCTTTGTTATTCATGCTTAATATATTGGCAGCTTTGACTGTTTCAGTGTCTTGGCAGTATTTGGTCTCCCTTTCCTTGGCACCATTCCTTCTTTATTGAACACTCAGAAATTCAGTCTGGGAGTTTTTAAAGAGTCAATTTTACACCAATAGGTATAAAAATCACCAGCTGACCTTGTTGCATCAAGAAGCAAAGAAAGACAGACTTGACTATAATTAAGAATCACAGCAATACACATAGATTTTGAATCTGGGAAATAAAATACACCTTGAAAGTAATAGCATCTCAGTAAAAATCTCCAGAAGGCACTTCTGTGAATGTGCAGGTTCTTTTTATGAAATATTTGGTGAGAGACTATGAGGAAGCAAAATGCATTTAACAAAATGAAAAATGTATTGAAATGCAGAAGACCTTAGCAACAAGCAGCTAAGAAAATGAACTCCAGTGTGTGTTGAATTAAAATTCAGCTTATTAAAAAGAAGTTATCTTACAAACAAACTAAAAATCACCACTAATCATTAAAGTATGCATACCAATTGGATGTCCACCTACTTGACTGGGAATATTTTCTGCTGAAACATGGTAGCACATCTTAGTTTAGGTGACATAGTATACCAGGTAAATTTTAACCAATGGTTCAGGATGCATTTAAGAAATGATTACTGCTGTTTGCTCAATGAATGCTTTGATTCACATATCATTTGATTAACCGAAATTGAGAGAAAAAGAACTAGGGAAATATTAATCAAAATGAAAAATTGATGACTGGTTTATTTTATTGTAGATCTCCCTAAGGCTAACTTATAACAGCCCTCTAACCATTCAACTATTTCAAACCTTGGAGCTCCTGTTACCTGGATTGTGTGATGTCAAAAGAATCTATATCAATTTAAAGTATGAATAAAAATCTTTCAAAAAAACATAATGAATTATGAATGCTTATCTATGAGATGTGTCATTATTTTAATTCGTTTTTATAATTTGAAAAGAACATATTTTTAAACAGTACAGAAAAATATCTTTCCTAACTATAAATAGAATCAATCATAAAAATTAAAATCAATTGTGTGTGCAATAACTTTACAAACTTTCAATTAAATTTTAAAATTTCATGACTGAAGGTGTATTTTATAAGCATCCATTCATGCATGTTCCAAAAAATCTACTATAATATCCAGAGCATATTCTATACTTCAAAGGTTGGTGAACTCTTGTTACCTGTGGGGTTTCTTCAAATGGTCAGTGGTTAAAGATATCTTTACTTACTTTCAAATGGTTACATTTAATACATAAACACCTGCAAAACAGCCTCAAATTTGTTGCCCTGTTATTTATTTGTTTGCCAGCAAAACCTAAAGTTCTTATTATATTGCCTCTTAAGAAAATTTTACAAAGGTACTGTGCCTTGATCTATTACAAAGTGGTCCAAATGTAAAAAGTGTGGGAAACAATAGATTAAAACTGAATAAGTTTGTTTCACCAAATCCTACTAAACACTTTAAGGTGTTAATTATGTGTCACATCTCTAACTATACAATAACTTTATAAATATTACAGTATTCCCAAACCATCTGACCATGGAAAAATTATTTTCTGACATAAATTTTGATATATTGCAGATCATTATCCCACAGAAAACTGTTTAATAGAAAGTGTGGTGTGTATGTTATTCAATTTAAGGAAATTTCCTGTTTCCTTTTGGAATGCATAAAGATTGCTTACCATATTAAAGGCCTGGATGCACCTACCAGTGGAAACAAATTGTACAAAATACTGCCTCCATCTGCTAGTATTTTACAGTCATTTTGAGAGATGTGAGGATTGTTTGCCTAACTGTAGCTTGCTTCCTTAAAGGTATCAGTAATAGCAAGAGAAGGTAAGAATTAAATTTGTAGTTACTATTTTTTCTAGAATGGTTTTCCAGATAGAAAAGAAAAGGAAATAGTGCCCTTCCTTGCAAGATGAGGAAATCAGGCATGTCATTTTAAAGAACTGATTGTCTTTATCCACGAAGATTGGCAAATAGACTTTATCATGTCTGGCTAAGAATCATAAAAACCCTTTTTTTTCTGTATCAAAGCAATTGAAAGGACAGAAACAACAAAGAGATGTGTACAGTGTAAAATACAGCTATTAACACCCACACATGGTCTCAGAGACTCTGTGAGTGGTGAATGACAGGTGCTGGAGACCTGCAGGCAGGACTCTCAGTGTGGACCATCTTGTGTGCTCAGGAGCAGTCATCCAGCATCAGCCTTGGGGACATAGAAGGGTCTGGGAAGGCTTCCCTTTCCCTAGGTGAGAAATAGGGCTGTTCCTGTTCATTAGAACTTCTTTGATCTGTCTTGTTCATCACATGAGTGCAATCAATATCATTAGTTTAATTCAAGACTTTTCTGTCCAGAAAGGAAGAGAAGGACAACAAAATCATGGGGAATGTTTCAAGCATCAAATACTTGAGCTCACTGAGATGTGTTTTTTTTTTTTTGTTTTTTTTTTTTTTTTTTTTGCGGGGGGCAGGGTTGCTTTTGTTTTGTTTTGTTTGTACCACAACTTCATGCTTGCCAGGTAGGCACTTGTGCTGCTTAAATAAATACCCACTGAGGTGGATTTTTATGTTCAGGAAAAAAAAAAGATATTTTCAAAATCATATTGCCTCACTCTAGAAATGAACAAATTTCCTGACTCAAAATATTTGACTGTGTTTTCTTTTTAACCTTTCAGTCTGCCTACCTTCCTGGGCTCTTCCATAGTTATCAGAGTTTGCTCAAGAGGTGGCCCCAGAATTCCTGGTCTGCCTTGTTCATGAATCCAAAAGGCTTACTTTTCATCTTCAGATGGTTCCCAAACAGGGAAAATTCTAGTATTCCGGTATTCTAAGTGTTAATAATATTAAAGGGGCAATAAGTTGATTACACAGTAAAATAAAAAAGCATTAGATTATTAAATTAGTCTTACAATAGTTAGAGATACTAAACCATATCAAATACTAAAGCCAGAGAGATGCATTTCAGATTCAGTGAAGCACAAAGTCTGAGACTGCTTGTGGTCACTCTGCTCCACTGGAATGGCCCCAGACACAGACTTAATACATGGGATTGCTAAATGACAGTACAGATTATCTCACTATATGAAAGGTGCTATTTTTATCATAAAACATCTCCATTTTATGTCTTCATGAATATGTATTCTTTTTCTTTTCTTTTTTTTTTTTTTTTTTTTTTTTTTGTACCAGGAGTCTAACTCACGACCTCACACTTGCCAAGCAGGCACTTGTGCTGCTGAGCTAAATCCCCAGCCCTGAATACATATTCTTAATGATATTTCTGGTGGGAATGTCCCTAAGATCATGGATTTCAATATGGTTCACCTTAAGAAATTTATGCAGGGCAGATATAACCTTCTGAAAGCATTTGGTAAATAAAGATGTTAACTTCACTATCCAATTTTCACAATGGCATAAACAGATTCCTACTTTTTTT